>CAEGAG010152519.1:0-55908 GCA_903067065.1 Brachyrhaphis terrabensis
TATATATATATAAATCTCCTATCTTTCTGTTATTCATATCATCTTTGAACCCCCCCTCATCTTTATTGTATCCATGACCACATGAGCTCAATGCAAACTGATTGATTAAACTTGCAAGTCACACCAGTACTTCCAGATTATACAAACTGCTAAACAAAATCATAGCAAAGATAGGTTAGCTAATTGCATTACCTCATCACTTCATAAGAACAAATAAATTACTATTTTGATGCAATTCAAGACAAGCAAACGTCTCACTGAGAGACACTTCCACAACATATTTCATTTACAGCCTGTTTTCGTTTACCAAATGAGGAGTGGAGCCTATGAAAAAAATCAATGGCACAGATAAGCTGCCCCTGTGCCCTCAATGTGTGACAGTGAGTCCATATGGACACAGCAAGGTGTTGTGCTAAAAAAAAAAATGGTGTTCAGGAAATGATCCATTGTCAATCAAAAGATTCCACAGAGAGAAGTGATGTTTGGCAACTAGTTTTAATTCCTCCCACAAGATTCTCAATTCTTTGGACTTTAGATTTTGTATTTGTGCTTCAGATTGGGAAACAGCGATCTGGTCTTAGAGAGTAGAATGAGAATTTCCTGATAGCAGCTGTAAGTAAGTGAGCATAAAGATTTCCAACTTTTGGTCAAACGTCCTAAAAACAACTGACAAAGATAAAGTGTATGGAATGATGTAGAATCTCTACATCCATTACATACAGTCTGATCCATGATAGTCCACACTTAGGGGGTTGTGTGCAATATGTTCTCTATTACATATACCAGGTGATTTCAGGCTGTCTCCCTCAGAACATGATCTCCTCCAGGCCAGGGCCCTCGTCTTGTTAAAGCGCTACGGACCCGGCGTGGATTGAGTTTAAAAGTAATAAAAGAAGTGGACCTGGCGGCTAGGCGAAAAAAACACTATCAGATTCCGAAGAGCAACTTTCTTTTCATGTACAGACTGCATTCAATGAAGCGTTAAATTCAGCAAATCCACGGTTGTGATCCACCAGAATCTGAGTGAGGGTTACTTCAATTTGTACCAAACGATCTCCACATGATCAAAGTGCGGCAGGCTCTCCCCAGCATACTGCTTAAATTAGACTAACACCAAAGTCTTTGGCTCTGGGACGGTTTTTGGAATGTCTTACCAGCAAAGAAATTCCTTCGCACATATGGTTTCAATAGGCCCAAGATGCCAGTTTCACATCTCTAATGGGCTGACAGGGAACTTTGGTGCTAAGACTCTGACTCTCAAAAGTTCTGGGGCTGTCACCCAAGCTGCAATTTTGTCCCTGTTTTCTACACTCCTCCTTCATCTCATATTTTTAGGTTCTGAAGAGAGGTGATTGTGCACTTGAGGAAAAGTGGTGCTGCTTCACCCTCCCTGCTGAAAACAGTATTTCACAGTGTGAGAGTTTTAAGTCCGAGAGTCTG
This sequence comes from Brachyrhaphis terrabensis, assembly GCA_903067065.1. Taxonomy (NCBI): domain Eukaryota; kingdom Metazoa; phylum Chordata; class Actinopteri; order Cyprinodontiformes; family Poeciliidae; genus Brachyrhaphis; species Brachyrhaphis terrabensis. Next base: position 1,441 of record CAEGAG010152519.1, read on the forward strand.
TATCAATCACAGTCCTGATGTTACTGAACTACAGGGCCTTACAAAACTGGTTTTACTTCTTGAACTTTTGCACATTTTTGACATTACATCTGGAAACTTTATGTGATTTACCAACACAGAGTAGGTTTAAATGTGGAGTGGGAGGAAAATAATACATGTTTTTCCAAAGCTTTGACAGATAAAAATTTTGAAAAAAATGTGATGTACATTTGTATTCAGCCCACGAGTCTGCACAGTGTAGAACCACTTTTGTCTACTTTGACAACTGCAAGTCTTTTTTGTATGTCTCTTCCAGCTTTGCACATTTGAATAGTGAAATATTTGCGATGTTTTCCTTACTAAGTTCAGTTGGATTGAATGGAGAGTATGAGTATAAACATCAATTGTTTAGTTGCACAGGTTCTCAGTGATAACTATTCCCAGAATTTGATGAGGATATTCTAACATGAATATTCATTGATCTAAACCAGGGGTATCAAACTCATCAAAAGCAGGTGGGCTGGATTTGACCGTCGGCCTTAAGTTTGACACATGTGATCTAAACTATTGAACAGAGGTTTTAGTTTCAAATCTCTTAAAGTCTAACTGCTTTTATGTCAGAATTAGGTGGATCCATTTTTTCTTCAACACAGGTTAGCTTCCCTGTCCCTGATCCCCATAGCATGATGCTGCCACTGTAGTGTTTCACATTGGGGATGGTGTGTTCAGGTTGAGGTGCTGTGTTAGTTTCTCTGCTTCCTGTTGTATCATGAGCCTCTTTGCTGTTTCTTTCTTTAATAACCTTCTTTCTAAAAGGAAAAAAAAGCTTACAATATTCCATAGAAAACTTACTGGTAGCACAGACTTTTTTTGATTCTTTTTTGTGTGTTTTCCAGTACATGAGTATGCATATAATTTCTATAAGAATATGACCAGCCAGAGTGGACAGAAGGCCTTCTTTCCTCCAGTTCTTCATGTGCATCTGTGGGGCATGCGGAGCACAGAAAACATGCAAACACACCAGCTGGAGAAAACAAGGGTACAGTTCTCGTGTGCCTGCTGGAAGTCACGCACTCTCTCGGCATGTTGTAAAATTCTCTCTGATAGCAGTGTTACAACCCGACAGGTCGTGCATAGCAGGTTGCTGTTTTATTGTCACTAAAGTTTGAGATATCACACCTTACTCATGATGGTGACTTGTTCGGATGAATGAATGTCACAGGAATTATAGATATAAAAGGAATTACACATACGCACACACACGCATGCATGGAGCCCCAGATATTTCAGATTTCACAGCTGAATTGACTTAGGACTCTCTGGAGAGTTCAAAATGTGACATTTTCACTCTGCTTCTGTACTTTTGTTCCAACAGGCAGAAAAAAAATCTGAAAAGTAGAAGCAGCAGGGGGTTGGTAGGTGGGTTATGGGTTGGGGGCGCTTCTCCAGGAGCAAAGTCAGATTTCTCAGCTCTATTTCTGTTCCAGTGCAATTAGTCTGTTCCCAGAAGACAAGCCTAAGCAAAGGCAATACATGAATATATGCTTGGTTGCACGTCATTTCATGAGTTCTATAGTTTGGTGGGAGCTCTAAATGTGTATATCTTTTGTATTTGTTAGAGAATCTGCTTTATATTCAACTTTTATTTATTTATTTTATTTAGCCATGTCTGTCATCAAGATTTGCAATGTTACTCTTTGGATTTGTAAATGTGCCAACTGAAATGGCAAAACACATAAAGTAGTTAATACAGATTGTATTAACTACAATTCCATCTTTTATATGACCTTTGTTTAGCTAAAATTTTCCTATAGGCTACATCAAAATTTGCTCACGCTTGGAACATAATGTATGCTTATGAGGCAAACCAGCTGTGTGTGTAGCACATGAACAGTGGGAAGAAAACATCTGTACACTACTGTTAAGATGCCAGGTTTTTGTGGTGTGAGACATGAGATCAAGATAAATCATTTCACAGCTTTTTCCATCTTTTGTATGACCTACAAGTGTCCATTCTCCTAAACTTGAACTTGAAGCACCTATTTTTTGTTGCAGCTCTAAGACTTTGTATGTAGAAGTCCAACACCACAGCCCATCTTGACTAGACAATATTTGCCCAGTGTTGCAAAAAAATCTCCAAATCTTTCTGACTGCAACAGCAACTCCTGTGCGCTGCCCTTTTCAGATCACTCCACATATTTTGAATCAGATTTTGGCCTGGGTTCTGGGTGGACCATTCCAAACCTTTTATCTTCTTCTAGTGAAGTCAGTCTTTTGACAATTTGAACATATGTTTTTTGGGTTGTTTTGGTGCTGAAAAATCCTTTTCATCTGCAGCTGGAGCCTAAAAGGTTTTGCTCTAGAATTAACTCGTTCATAATTTTCCTACACATTAACCCATGATACTCCCTGCACCATGCTTCCCCCTGAGAATTGTGCTCTTTTTGGTGATCTAAAGTTCTGTTTTTGCACCACACATACCTTTAGGAGACATAGCCAAACAGCTAAATGTTGATTTTATCAAAACTTCAAGTTTACTTTTCTTTTCCAGGGGCATTTTAAGTGGACTTTTGAAGAAAACCTACAAAAATCATTTTAAAAAATCCCAAAGTGTTCAACTAGAACAGAAAAATTTTATTTCGATAAAGGACACCTTAAATAATTAAAACCTCAAGAAGCTATGAAATGAGCTCTTTTTTTACATCAAAAATTGTATTTAAAGAGGTACTGTAGATTGATTATACCTGCTGCATGCTGTTTATTTTCCTACAATGTCTTTCTCTAAAACCTAAATTCATCTTTGTTGTCTGTAAAGCTCATGTCATAACGCAACATTAACTGTACAAAAATTTCTGTAAAATATTAGTTCTAAAAGATGTTTCAGGGTTTACCTTTATTCTTCAAAGTGTTCTTCAAATTTGATGTCAGAAATGCAGAAGAATAACAAAGCACATTACTTGTTTATTTAATGACCCTAAACATCAACATCAACTTAATGTTTAAAATGTAAATTTAAACAGCAAGTCATTAAGACATTTCTATTCATCACTCTCACAATGTAAATCCTTGTCTCCATCTTCAAATGGCATGTGTTCCGGCTGAAAGTAATTGTTAGCTGCAGTAATTTATGCATAAAGTGGCTCTTGTCAGGTGGCAACAAAGGAACTTTGATAAATGTCCCTTAATTTATTGTAACGTGTGTTAAAATCAAAGTGAAACATTTACAGGCTGTCCACTGAGTCAGGCCAGAGGAAGGGCCTCTCCGTGTTAAAAATAAGGTTTTCTCCAAAGTTAGGTCCTTGTCTTTGGAAACTTTGGCTCCCACCTCCTCTCAGGCCCTCAGGGTTAATCAGAGGCATAAAGGTTACGATGTAAGGCTGGTGACTAACGACAATATGATGTGCACGGAAACGGCGTGACAGTTTGCAGCCATTAACCTGGGAGTACGACTTTTTTTTCCTTTTTTTTAAAGGAAGACAGGTCAGATTTAACACAACACAGGATGAGGTATATTTTTGTCCAAGTACACACTGTTTTCAGTTCTGACACGCTTGTCCACTAAAAGAAATATCCTTCAATTTATGTGCCATGCGAAGTCTCAAACAGGACCTCATAAATTCAAAACGTGAAACATTCGGCAAGCTTTCAGCCATGTGTTTAAACCTTACCTATTTATTTGCGAGGTTTGAATTGGAGAAGTAAATTTCAGACAGGTTGCAACTGTGTTGTCACAGGCACAATCAATTTCACTCCCTCTTTTCATGTGTTGAGTCTGCATGACTTGTTCATGGGCAACTTCTTGAGAAATGCACACCCACTTGAAAAGAGAGAAAAACTGGCTAACGCGCCGATTCACTGGCTGACCTGTGACGCGACCTCTTGCCTGTTTGCTGACATTTTCGCAATGGAGGCACTTGAACAAAAAAAACAGAAAAAAAATGGGGGAGGAGAAGGAAGAAGACAGGAGTAAGAAACGAAGAGGGGAGAGAAAGGGAGAATGCCTCTTTCTGATGGATGGGCTCTTCTCCTGTTACATTTGGAGAGAACACAGCTGTGAAGAACTGTTAAGTACACGCAAACAAGCCGTCTGCTTCAGACAAGCCTGCCGGGCACCCGGCCCCACATCCCACTTGTACAGCTCTGACACATGATCACAGCCAGACAATACATGTGGGAGCTGAGCGCGCTCCTCTAAAAAGTGAGAAATATTTTCAACTAGAACAAAAAAACAATCCACCCTCAATACCACTGGGACTCCTCTTGGTATTAATTCATCTTGTTTCTCTTTGTGTTGTGCTGGTTTGTGTGCTGCCGGGGAGAGGGAAGGCTGAAAGGAGAGAAAGAGGTTTTGGTGGTTTAGAGACTAGGAAATGGGTAAGGAATGGGGAGAAATGTAAAGAACATCTGCTACCGTGACATTGTCACACTTTGCTTAATGTGTTTTGAATAGGCACGGCTGTCCCGACTTGTGTGGAGGGAAATCTTTCTGATCCATATGCTGATTAGGGGGATTAATGTTGAATTCTTTTGTTAAGTGATCCACAGTATCACTGTGTATGTTGCTCTTTTATGAGACCGGACTAATGGAGAAACATAGAACCATGCAACAGAATTCAAACTCCTTATGCTCAATGTAAATTGCTTCATTACAATTTATATCAAGCAAGAATATATTTTATAGGGATTCTATTTTATTAATCACTATTGTCACTATATTTTTTATATTTTCCTACTATTGTGAAGTTGTAGGAAAACGAGACTCAAACTGTTTTTTTTTTTTGGTTTTTTTTTTACAGAGAACCCCAAAATGTTTCTTGCATTTGTATTAAGCTCCTCTTGTTCTGACACACCTAAATCATTTCCACTGCAACTAATATAATTAAGAAGTAAATCAGTTTGAAAACATAGTCTGCCCATGTGTCAATTTAAATCAGTATAAATACAGCTGTCCTGTGAAGTCAGAGCTCTGCTAAAGTACCTGAATGGACAAACAGCATCCTGAAGATCTACAAATGCACCAGGCAGGTGAGAGATAAAGTTTTGGAAAGGTTTAAAGTGGGCTTTGACTTATAATGTAATGCTCCAAGCTTAGAATATCCTATATAAAAATATCCAATACATCTTCTGGAAATTCTGAATTCTAAATTCATGTAGGTCTCTGTTTTATCATATGATGTCCAGATGAGCTACTGCTAAGTTACTATGCTCTACCAAAGTTTGGGCCCAATAAGCTGCATCTCTATTGGATACATGTGACTGTCATTCCTACTGTGACCAAACAAGGGGCCACATTAGTCAATCTGATCCTCTCTGAGGAACTTGAAGTGATGTGATCTCGATAACTGTGGCAAACCACTAATAAGCTGACAAAGTTTCTTAAACTTTTGCACACTTCAGCCAACAGATACTGTAAAGTGGTTTGGGTCAGTGGCCTATTGTACTACTGCAAACATGTGGAGCTGTGCTCGGCTGAGTCATGCTTGTGATTCAAAGGATAATGGAGGTGGTTTGCTGACAGATGGATGTTGTGGTGAAATCTAAATCCCTAGGACAAACCCTGTGCTCTGTCAGATTCTTTGGTAATAATCTCTAAGTGTTTGTGAGAGAAACTCAAAACAGTTTGGATAATGGGATTGTGGCTTCTGTGCCTGGGCATTATAAGTACTGCCTGGGCAGTGTTCAGCAGTGACACAGCTGGTTTTGTTTTGGGCCATTCTTTCAGTCATTCTGTGGTGTGAAGTTTTAAGGATTTCTGTCACATAAGCTACCACTATTAACAACACAGCTACAGTTACAAATGAATAACAAAACAGTTGTGCAAACGGGTAGATGTAACAGAAGGGAGGTGCAGTGATCTTTAAAAGTGCAAGTACTGCATACTAACAAAAAGTGGTCATGTGAATCAGGAGTCGCCATGTTGATTATTAGGATAATAATATTTCTTATTTCACAAAAAAAAATAGAACTACAATAAATGTTGAGCTCTCATATAACAAACTTAATTCAGTCAAAAAAATAACTTCAGACAAATCAGCTGACTGTACAAATTAAACATTAGTGACTTAAAGAAAATTATGCAGAATGGTGTATATACTGGTTGATTAGACCATTTACCCAAACAAGTGGTAACTAAACACAATATAACCACAGACTTCAAAAGAAATCAGACAGTTCAGTTTGTCAATGAACTAATCCTATATATGAATACTACAAATTACGAAAAAAAAAAAAATCTATCCACTTTCCCCTCTTAAGCAACAACAGGTGATGCAATCCAATTAATTCTCCCTGCATTTAGTTACTGTCAGCTTTGGTCGTAATATTTTGTTTGGCCAAGCTCATGGAGACCTAAAGAGGCTGAAGAACAGTCAGCTCTGCTCAGAATGAACCAGAGCTGACTGTGGTCACAAATAGAAACAATGCATTCAAAACTCACAATAGGTTTATATTTCAAAATAACCAGTCATTAATCTGTACATTTATTCTTGCTGGTTACTGATGTTAATGTGGTCATGAATGTTGCCATCACAGGAAATACTTTGAACACACCGACATTATTTACTGATGTACTTTTGGAGCAAATTGTGGTTACCATGTTTGTGGCCTTATGGAAAGAAATGTTACATTTAAGCTGAAAAGAGCAGGTTTTGAAAAAAAAAAATAAAATATATATATATCAATAAAAATGTTTACACCTTAGACAGTTTAGACTTCAGGGACAAAGTCTAAACTTTGTCCCTGAACAAGTGTTCTCCGCTGTGAACACTTGTGATATCTTCTGGACCTGGATTTTTTCAGGTCTTTGCAAACAAACAAAGCAACATTAACTGCACACATCACGATAGAGCTGGATGGAGCTACAGGCCTCTCTAATAGATGAGGGCATGGACAGTAAGGACAAGCCACTGTCAACAGCTCCATGTCCAGGTCGCAGGATACACTATTGTTAAGTATCTCCATTTATCACAAGACCTGGGTTAAAGAGCAACCCCACTTCCTGTATCCCAGCACTTCATACTCAGCTGAGCTGTTCTGCAGGACCATCACAAACAAAGGCAACCTTTGCACAGAATAGACTGGGTCTGCAAAAAGAAAATAAACACACAGATGAATAACTTGTAAGGGTGAGAAGGTTTGGGGTTTGTGGGGGGGGCAAATACTGCAGGAAATATATTTATATCAATAGGCCCTGCTGTTATTTTCCACTCTGCTGAGTGCTAACAGTAGCTACGTGCGGCTGTTGCTGCCGCCTGAGGGGATAGGGTGTTGAAGGAAATCCAGGTGAAGCATCACCCCGGCTCTCATGGCGTCACACTGCTTGTTGCCTGCTGATATGACACAAAGTACAGCCCACTTGGCACTACTTGTGTAGCTACACAGACTATTGAGAAGTTTTTTTTTTTTTAGTTTTTCCATGGAAACCGATAAAGGTGGCTTTAAAGACTTGGCACACAAATTACAGCATTTTATGCAACTTTATTTTATATGGAGGGTCAAATCTTCCCACTAGCAAGCCACATTTCATATGAGGAGAACAACTGTTACTAAGCTAAAAATAAACATTTCATCACAGTCTCACATATGTAAAGTCTCACACAAACTCCAGTTCACAGTACATGTGATTCCAGTTTCTGAGGGACCTTTCAGGCATTTTGACCACAACAAGGTGTTCAAATCTTGTTTTAACTGAGCACTCCAAATCTGACTAACAGTTTTATTACATTTCTTTATCAGACTTTGCTGTAACAACTTTGAAAGAATCTGTTCCACTTTTAATTTCTTTGGTACCTTAGAGAAACACAGCAGAGGGCAATAATTTAATCTGTAGCACTTTACAAATTGATGTTCTTGTTTGTTACTTCCTCATTGCATGTGGCATTAGACAATGTAGCCCCTTTAAAAAAAGAGTAGGTAATTATCCATAGGAAGTTAGCTCCCTGGCTTAATTTAGAGCTGTGCACTTTAAAGCAGAACACTAGAAATTTGGAAAAAAAATGGAACTCTACCCCCTAGAGGAGTCCTAGTCAACCTGGAAAAATAGTATACTGCTGCATAAAAAGGCCCTTCACCAAGCTAGAACAGCAAATGTTTCATCATTAATAGAGGAGAACATGAATAATCCTAGGAAGATTTTTAGTACAGTTGCCAAACCTTACACAGAGTTATACAGTAGCTCCGTTGAGCCATCCATCCTCCTACCTCTCAGCAGTAATGACTTCATGGGATTCTAAATAAATAAAATTGTTGGCATTCTCCTGAACATTATTACTTCATCCTCAGTAAGTGAGGCGGCACTGAATGTTACTGTAGAACCCTGATCTGTGTTTCGACTGTTTTGATTCAATTGAGCTATCTGAGCTATCAAACAGGTTAGCTTAATCTAAAACTTCCACATACATGTTTGACCAAGTCAAAATAAAATTATTTAAAGAAGTGTTCCCTTTCTGTACTGACCCCATTTTATATGTGATTAATAAATGCTTAGTAAATGGACATGTACCACGGACTTTTAAGGTAGTTTTAATTAAACCTTTACTTAAGAAAATTTATCTTTATAAAGAAGACTTAATAAATTACATACCTACGGTATATCTAATCTTCCTTATCTAAAATCCTTGTGAAAATAGTTGCTAATCAAGTGTGTCAGCATCTTAACACTAATGACCGTGTTGAAGCGTTTTAGTGAGATTTAAGACCTCATCACAGAAATGAAACACCATCGGTAAAAGTTACAAATTATATTTTCATGGCCTCAGATAATAGACTTGTGTCTGTTCTGGTCTTATTAGATTGTACTGCAATGGAAACACCTTTTTTCACGTCACGAAAGTCCCGTGACAAACAACCAAATGTAACTACTGGCAAAAATGATGATGGAGACGACAGGAAGTAGGAGAATGATGTTTTGTTGTTGTTTTTATTGAACAATGTGCAACCTGCTCCACCACAGGTCTCACACAGTTCAGTCAAAAATTGTGTGTTACTTGAACGTGTTAAAATTTCCCAACATGCTGCATCTGTAGCTGATCCCAAGTAAACACCTGAATAAGACAACAATGTGTCCTCTGATGACTGATAGATGATGAGCGCTAACGGTGTGGCTGAATTATGAATATATTTCTTGAAACGGTTTACATCCACCTCTGCCATGTTTTTTAATGAATTTTCGTGTGAATCACTTTATTCACGTGTGATTTTAATTTAATTTAATTTTATTGTGACTTCAGATGACATGTTGCAAATTGGTGCTATTTAAATAAACTGAAGTGAATTGAATAAAAATCTTTCTTTAGGAGAGATTCTGGAGCTAAAACCTAAAACATCCCTCAATGGAAAGTTATAGAAGTCATTCTGTAAATTGGTTATTGGACCGGACATATGTGAGGCTGATTCATTTATGAACGTTAATAGAGCATAGCTTAATAAAGCAACAACTGATTATAAGTTCATAGTTCTCAAAATATTTTTTGCATCCCAAATATATGTTTTTTAGGCAATAAACCCAACAAAGTTTGATTTCCTTTCACATCTCATTAGCCATCTTGTTTTCCCCTCTCACACAGCTCCAAATGACTTTTACTCCCTTCCGTTCGCTGTTTCTGTATCCATGCATGATGATGTGTTTAGATGAGACTGGTATGGTGACATACTTCTATTTAGTATCATCCTAGTTTTGATTTCATGTGACAACATTTTTTCCCTTCTCCCTTTAGTCACTTGAAAGAAAACAACAGTGCCCTCTCACTCGTTCTCCAGATATTAATTTGCCATAATTTAATTTGGAAAACATCTCCAGCAAGTTTTCCTGGCACAACCTTTGAAGTGACAATATGAAATAATAAACCATATTAAATATAAATCACAGAGACGATGTCAGCGTAGCTGTGATTCTGATTTGATTTTAGGGGGAGAACACATGTGATTGCTCTCTTTTCCATTTCTCCCCCACCCTCTATCCCACTATTTCACCTTTAATTGAATGCGCTTCTGTTGTTGTTGCCAGCCACCCCTTCTGCCCCCCACCTACTTCCTCAAGCACGTAATGCATGCAGTAAATAATTCAAATGAAATTAATTTTACAGCACCTTGTTTCCACTAAGCATGCCAACATCTGTTGTCAAGTCACAAGTTTACATTGTTGGTCATTACTTTCCACAATGAGCAAAATGTTTTATTAAAGCCCCGTGGGAGTTCCTCTTGGATCAGGCAGAGACGACAGGGCTACTGACTGAACCCTCCCTGAACTCTGACAATCAAAAATTGGTAGAAGCTCTTTTGGGCCTTGATTACTGTCTCGGCTCCCCAAACAGCCCAGGACTTAATGTGATTAAGGTACAGGACGACCGCAGTCCTTCAGGAAAATCGCTGATCACAATGAAACAGCTATGCTGACTTTTGAAGTGACGTAGTGCTTTTGTTCAGCTCTACTGAGTAAATCTCACCTTGCTGTTTTAGAAAGGTCTGTTACATTGTGATAGTACACCATGGCTTCTAAGTCTGTTAATTTTAGTTACCACAAAGGCCAACAAAACAAGATGATATGATAATGAAGACAACATATCATTGAAGTATTAACAGGTTTTGTGCTCTGCAGATGTAGACACATATCCTCTTGTCCCAAAAAGTTTTGGGCCTTCTTTCTTACCACCATTTTACAGGGACATGATCAGTTATCATATCAAGTCTTAAAGTATTTCCTCCCTGTCTTTTACAAAATTACTTGTTTTGCCAGGGTGAACCTTTAGGGAATTAAATACACCTGGTAAACACAGTTATTTTTGATTTTATATTTGTAATATAAAGTCGAGTTCAACAAGAGATATGAAGACAGATATTATGGAAATCTTTAGAAATAAATGCTACTTCAAGGCAGTGTCACTGGGAGCTCTGGGCATCCTAAACTGCTGGCAATAATATTTTTTATAAGATTTGCTGGCAGTTCACACTCAATAGAAACTAGATTTTTATTCCTGCATTTGTTATTTTAAGCATCTCTAATATTTGATGGTTGAGCTTAATTTGCAATAAAAAATGTAAAAATTCCAACCTTAATTTGGTCATCGTCTTTTACTTCATTTGATTCTATTCAGAAATTAACAAAAGAAATAAGTTCAATTGCATTAAAATTATGTAGGAGCAACCAAGCTGAAGTTAAAGTTATCCAGAGACAGATTTAACATATAGTAATTGTTAAAAAAAAATACACTGTCTGCTTTCAGTGCCTCAAACTAGAGCCCCTTGAGATGGTCTCCCTTTCAAAGTCGTTGATTTGTTGGGATGTTTAAATTGCTAAATTACTAGTCCTATAAAGCTGCTGGTTGATCTTTGTCTGAGCAGGCCATGTCACAAACACTGACAGGGAGCACCACTAATCAATACAACACCTTATTAAGTGTTTTTCTGCTGAAGAAAATCACAGAAAGTGGTACTCTGACACCTAGAACACCAGAAACCCTAGAGACATCTGAATATGGACCGGGACTGAATTGGGAGTCTGGACATTGAGAATTAAAATCCTAGAATTGACAGAGGGTCCATTTTTATTTTTACTATGACTGTGGCTAAAAAAAACCAGACTTCTTTCTATTGTCAACATCACCAATAAATCATAAGAAAACATCATTACATTCCCAATTGAGAAAATAACAGTCTAAGATGTGTGTCTTTGTTTGGCAAAGAATCTGTTTGTCCATGTTCTTCATGTATTTGTGTTGTACTGGTTATCATGTTTAATATTTAACATCTGGCATGACACATATAAGATTACATTTCTGATATTTTTCAGAGAAAATCATGTGCATTCATTCACATTCCAGTATGAACAGGGTTAAACTGCACATCTCTTTTATTTGTGGTAGACACAGTTCAGGAAGTAGGCTGTTTGTTTGGACTGGTCTACATTTAAACAGCTTGCATTCACAGCCCTTCAAAGAACGGCACATTGTGTATTCATCAATTTCGGTACTCATGGGGAGAGAAAAAATAAGCAGACGGCTATACATAAATCATTAAGGCACAATGAAAAGCAAATAGAAACTATACAGAGATTCGTACACAGGCAGTCATCAGCTGTGGGATGAGTTGCAAATGTGGTCTGAAAACCTCAAAACCAACGGTTCAGTCGTGGTTGGATGAGTACGCCTGGAAAAAAGAGGATTTAAACACTAAATTCTCTAAAGGCAGCGGCTGTAACAGAGCAGAAGACCGAGGAGAGACAGGTTGTGGGTGTTTTGGAAGCAGCTTTACACTGAAGACTTGGCTGTAAAATGTGAAGGGACCAAAGACACACCCCTGAGGAGCTCTGAAGTGATTCTCACCACCAAGGGGCCTTGGCAGTCCTGCTGTTTCTGTGCTCTTTCAGCCCCCAAGCAGGTGACAGTGAATTGTCCACGCTCTGGGCTTTTGCCAGTAACAGATGTGCTTAGTCAAATGACTAATTGAAAACCTAAAACAAAATCAGCAGCTTGGCTATTTGGCCTGCATAATAACAGGCCTGTGCTGATAAAGAGAGCAGCAGAAAACACACACACCCCTCTCATCAGTAGCGCCATTAACAATCATGAGCAAAGATGAAAACAGCGTTTGGTTTATTCGGCAAATGAAAGCACATAACTAGATGAAGTCTCTAGAGTCCATTTCCAATTTTAATAATACATCAAGCCTAGCTGCAGCAAAAGCTGCTACGTCGAAAGCCAAAGCACACCACACTACTTTCAGCTCAAGCATCGGAAGACAACTCCCAGAGCTAAGAATTTAGCAAATGCATAAAGGTACACAACATGATAGCTATTAGCTAAATTAAAAGAGCCATTACTAGAGTTGTGTGTGCAATCACTTGCCAGTTAAAGACTACAACCCGAAATTTTCCATTTCAGAAAGAAAATGTGCATGTTTGTTTCTTCCCTACCTCATCTCTTTTCTAATCTTCGTCATAAATAGCATGCAGCCTGAGCTTGCCCTAAATTATGTGCATGAATAATGAAATAACTTCTAATTAAAAACTGTTGTTAAATATGCAAAAATTTAATGATAATGAGATTGCGCAATACCTTAGAGTAAAGCATGATATAAATTACTTAGAAATGCAACTTGGCTTGACCCAAACATTGCCTTCAGAAGGCTACTTCAAATATTTGGTCAGTGGCAGCAGTGGAGTGTGTCGACAGATGCAGTAACTCTGTCTGCCTCCTATTGTGTGCCTACATATGCATACATATGTTGGTACAGTATGTGCAATCCATATGTGTGTGTTTGCTTACATTAACATATGTGATGGGTATTAGAGGGAAGTTAAATATGTATGCAAATGCATCGATTGCCTGGATCAGTGATTCTGCCAAGGGAATGCCAGTGAAAGCAACTTCTTGAAAAAAGACAGAGCACAATAAATAATCTTAAGAATTATTATGTTGGTGGTCATGATGAAATGCTGCAAAAATAAGAACAAGAATGTAATTGCTGTAATCGACACAAAGTAAACAATCAGAGACTCTAGACAGTGGACTTTAGACATTGTAAACTGGATCACTACTACTTATTATAGTAAACCAATGTCAAGCCACTATGTAGTGTATTCTGAAATATTGATTTGCAAATATTTGCAAGTGTTTATATATGTGTATATATATTTATTCAATATGACAGCCAAGAAAATAGATCATCACACCACTCAAAACAAATCTTTTTTTTCTCTTATTGTGTTTGCTTCACATCATCAGTCACAGCATTTCAGCTCTCCCTTGAATGAGTTGTCTTCACAGCTATGTGGGATAATCCCTTTATGTTGCTTAAGCCAGTCAAATAAAAATAGAATTCCTCAACACATATTTACATCAGGTTTTGTAGAGGTGTGTCAGAAAGCAAGCAAATGACAGTTGGCAGATTCCAACAGACAAGAGCGGATCTATGAAGAAGAAATTAGCATGCGAAAAGAGAAAGTTTTAAGTTGGATCAATGTTGTTTTAGTAATGCAGTCGTGTCCAATCTGTCGTTTCCTTAGATTAAACTTTAATTTGCCTTTCAAGCAAAACATAAGCAAATAAATATCATCTGACGTATTTGTAGACAAGTGTGTGCCTTATAGACTCTGATTTACAGAAGTGATTAACACACTCTTCTTTCATTATAGCTACCATTACCCCAATCTTTTTCTATACTTTCTTAAGTATTGCTGATTCGCATGGTGAATGGTGCTTATCTCCAGTGGTCAATGAGTAAAAGGCAGGTTACATCTTAGACAGGTACACAGTCCAACACAGGGCATGCATGTACTTAGTCGCACTAGAGGGGAAGCTAAAATCCTAAATTAACTTTACATGCATGCTTTAGTCTGTGGGAGGAAGCTCGGGTTACCCTGAAAAAGCCTCCGTATAAACGAGTGGAACATACAAACTTCACAAATAAAAGACCTTGGACAAGATTCAAACCCTGGACCTTGTTACTGCAAGGCAAGATTGCAAACAGCAGCTCCACAAGGCAGCCTTTCATAGTCAAAAGTTTATTGTATTAAGATGCATCACTGAATCATGTTTATGGAGATGAGAGTTGCAAGTCAATTGGCGGCAATAATATTCCTTAGCTTTATAAATTTACTTGACACATGCAGAATAGAGCTGTGTTTAATATTCAGCTAAATAAGACTTCACTCTGATTGAAAGGTTTTCACTGCACATTGTCAAACATGATTGCCCCATTCCAGGCCGGCCAGCACCGGGAACGATGTGCATATTTCACTTCCAGTCAATAGGCCTCCGCCGTGTTTATTAAAATTTTAACAGGACTCTGGGCTTCACAGATTCATCAGCTATTCAAAGCTACTGAACAAATCAGCTGTCAGCCCTCCTTGCATGTTTCTGCCACCCTCCGTGTCCCTGACCTTCCTGGCATGCGGAGTAAACCGCTGCTTCAGATGACTCTCCTCCAAGTCTTTATGGCCAAATAAATAGCAGCATGTGAGTCTAACTGTCATACATTATGATAAGAATTGCTTTTATGTTTAAACCATAAACAAATACTTCATTAAGAGGACGGGAATAAATCAAGTGACATTATGAGCGAAGCCAGCACACAATATATTGTGTAAACCTGTACTTACAAATTTAGTTTAAGAAGAAATGCCAGTAATATTAATTCTGTGAGGAGGAACCTGGTTCACAGGATGTCAAATTTTGGGGTTCTAAATATAATAAAATCAGCATGGAAACTGGGAACAGTCAACATGGCTGCTTGAATTACAAAAATAAAATTTATCCCTCTGTGTCCTACAGGACATATACTGCATCATCACTTTAAAAATTTCAATTTTAACTGTGTTTTGGGTTGTTTCTCACAATTACTATTTTAGTTTTCATGTTTCTCCACGTCAAAAACATGTAAAAAAATAAATAATAATAAAAAAAAGCTTTAACAACAAAAACATTGAGCTAAAAATAAGCAGAACACCACCAGAAGGTGCTAAAGACAGATGATGTTACGTTTGGAATGCCAAACTTGGGAATCGATGCATAACACAGTGGCAACTCAAAATGAACAAATTGAGCTATAGACCTCATAACAACATTACTATGTGTGCCACTCAGTTGTATATGCGGCCCTGGTTTAGGCCCATATGTTTCATCTAAGTTTGGACAATGCAAAACTTTCTGTTCTTAAAGGTTATACTTTGGATTAAAAATTCCTTACATCCACAAAGGAATACATATCATCCATAAATACCTGGCAGCTTAACCTAAAACCTAAGAGCTTCAAATTAATTTTGTTTGAATTAATTCAGTCCTTTATTGCAATGATGAGAGTGTAAAAAGACTCAGCACATTATATTGGAAAATATGACTTAACATAATTTTACTAAACCAGCAGATGGAAACGATGTCCATTAAATCTAAAGTATTGCTAGACATCTGTAAAATGTACTTTCTACAAAGTGTATTATTAATATCATCAAAAATGGCAGTTTATTTTAAGAAAAGAAAAAAAAACTGCAGTTATTCATCATGAATTGTATTTCCAACCACCAGCTGTGTATCAAAGTAGCTAAAATCAAGTGTTGGTAGTCATCTTGATTAGTGGTAATCACAGAAAGAGCTTCTAAGTTTGAGAAGCTCTTTCCATTTTTTTATTTTTATTTTCAAATGGTTCTCAGTATTCCAAAAAAGGTGAAACAAGTAAAAGAATCTCTTTCTTTATCTGAAAATCTTTATGTTAAGAAATAACATAACTTAACATAACTTAACATAACTTAACGCTTTAATAGCCTGGCTGTTAAATACCTCATCGATTAATAGTAGCTGTATGTGTGTTTTCTCTTCTCTCAGCTGTGGCTCATTTCTTACTTTGAAGCTGAACTTCAATTAGTTTTATCAAATTTGGTTTTCATAGCTCTTCATATACAATAGGTGCATATGCAATATCCAGCTTCCATGTTTTTATCAGAGGACAGCCTTTTTTAGTTACCTTTTATTGTCTTCTCATGGTTGTTCTGGTGTCTTGGTTTTCCTTATCAAACGAGATAAACACACCACTGATGTGTGATAACTTGACACAACAATGTAGTGACGTCAAACAGGCAGATACAGAGTCAACTCTGAGTCTAGAAGCCCCTTTGATGCCAGAAATGCAAGGCTAGGTGGAAAACAAAGGGCTCTCTGTAAAGTAGAATGAAATGCTTGCATGTGTATTCATATATGCTCGGTGCAGAGGTAGACTTTGTGAGGTGAAGACAAAGCGAAAAAAAGGGGGTATCTGTGTGTGACTTAGAGAAAGCGAGTGAAATTGGATGTGTGTGTGCACGCACAAAACTCATTTTACTCCAGTCTCAACTTACATCTTTCATTCTGCGCATGAAGTGAGTGAGAAAGTGGCAGTTCTTTTGCAAATAAAATCGAGTTCATGCAAAGCCAGTATTAATTTGGCTTTTCCGTTGGAATGAAATGTTTTTGTTTTGGGAGGAAATTGCCCTGAGCAGTAATGAATTTCCCCCCTCAGTGCTATGTGGCACCACAATTTAGCAGAGCGATAGATCACATAGGCGGACAATTTGAGCATGCATATATTCTAATAGAAAGCTGATAAATATTAAATATGCACCATTTAAAAGGGGCTTATTTTCCCAGCTTTTAGTGCAGAGAGAGCACTTTTTTATAATGGCTGCTGGCAAAAGAAGACAGCTAGAGGAAAAAAAACACAACTAGTATTATTGAGGCCAATATTTTTTCACACTGATTTATCCAAATGAGCCTGTTAGCAAATAACATATCAGAGAGGCACTGATCATTTAGCTTTGCAAAGCTCACAGCTCTCTGGCATATGACAATACCGGCTGCTGTGTTTCAAAGCATCGATCACCCATCATCACAAACCCGTGGTGATTTTGCCGTCTCTCTTTGGTGATGAAATGTTTACACGGCCATTATCTTGTTGTCGTTGTGATCAGCTACAGACAAAATGTGCTGCTGCTTCTCTGCTGAAACAGATCTCACTTGTCTGAGTGAGGAAAAAAAAAATTCAAAACGTGTCAGACTTTTTTTGTTTGTTTGTTTTTTGTAGCTGGTTTTGTTGTTGGAAATTAGTTTCGGACCCAAAGATGTATTGCAATGTTTTCCCATATTTATTTTCATGTGATCCTCACAGATAAAGGCATTTACAAATCAACTTTCTGGGGGAAGAGCCTGAGTGACAGAAAAGTATTCAAAGTGGCTGCAATTATTTTATTTTTGATTGTTGTTTTGTCATTTGGATTAATTTCACAGATGTATTGGAAGCACTTGCACAAAAAGTTGTGCTGAAACACTGTTTTACAACAAAGGAATGAACTTGAATTTATCATGTAATTCATTTTCATAATCCAATTAGAATACTACAAAAAAGTGATAATACCCACATATTATATAGGAATTCTAGGTGACAGACCAACACGAAACAGCACATATGGGTGTGCATCTTGCAGTTTTACATATCTAGAGACGGGTATTTTCGCTAATAAAGCTTTGCAAACTAGCTCAGACTCAATCAGATGAAATAGAGAAAATCTGTGTACATTTGGACTTTGAGTAGGCCTTTCTAACATATGGAAATACAAATTTGTGTTGTTCTAAAATGTATGTCATTGCACTCCACCCCATCCATCCTCCAGTCATCCAACCAACCAGAGGTTTACTACCCATCTGTGGTTGGTGACAGGTTCCTGGAATAACTTTGCTTGGTCATTTTTATAAAGTTTTCAAAAAAATTAAAACCTGAAGAAATCTGTCAGAACTTAACAGCTTCTTTTATACCATTATATAAAAGAAGTTTATATAATGATATAAACCAACTCAGGAAGGTCAACCAACTCAGGAAAAGTTGGTTGACCTGACTTACCACCTAAATTAATCAAGGGAAAATTTGATAAAGTACTTGATCACTTAAATATTTGATAACCATATTCCATAATTTTATAATATTTTCTCTGTTTTCTCTGTAATTCTGATTTCTTCTTCCGCACACAAATCCCACTATCTGTGTCCCTCTAAATGGTCATGATTGCAGAAAGCTAAGAGTTAAATGGCACTTCAGTCGTCTGGCCCATGAATAGAGGTCTGAGAGCTTCCGCAAGCATCATTTAGCTTGGTTAAATTACCATGACAAGGAGATGAGCAAATGGACATTTCCTTGGCTTATCTGAGAAGAGGTTGCACTTTAAAAGAGCTTTAATGAAACCAATTATTAAAGGGATCTTCTCGTCGTCTGCTCCAAGTGCCACTTGATTGTTCTTGTTATAAACGTCCCTTTTTCCCATACTCACATTGGTTGCCTTACCCACAGCTAGCCCATCTCTCTCCCTTGTATAGTGATGAGAAGGTCAATAGACTACTCTTCACAGTTCCTAGACCTTTTCCATATTTCTTAATTAGGCCAGTCGGGATGTAACAACGAAGCTGATAGTCTGGTACCTTATTCTGCTTCTGCTCATTCATACAGACACACATAAATGTGTGAACACAAACTCACACCATAGTAAGCTGAACTAGTTCAGTCTGACTGGATACTTGATGTTTCTCACAGATGAAGACAGACTGTGGAATACATAGGTGATGTCTAGCTGCTTTTTACATATACGTTACACTTGACCAAAGCTGTCAGTTTGCAGTCCTTCAGTTGGCAATCCACAAACTTGACATATGACATAGTTATACTTCCTAGGTGCCAGAAAACACATCCTCAGCTTTGGGAGGAGGACGGGAGGCACTTTTCTATAGTGTCAGACGAAGCAAAGATGGAAAGAAGCAGGCAGCTGTGGTTATCAGGGTATAAAAAGGCCATTAGAGCCGCTGACATTTTGTTCATGCTTGAAATCCTCAAGTTGTTCTACTGAGAACTAGTCGATTCAAGTACTAATTAGATATCAGAGGAGTGTCATTGCTCCAGCAGTAAGTGAGCATGTGTGTAAGGTATTTGCCAATGTGGGTAATGTTCCTTCACAGCCTGCTTATTTCAAGATTTTTTTTCTAACCACTGCTGCACTATAAGTCATAAACCTAACAAGCTGGACACTGGGAGAAAACAAACTTTGGGAATAAATATATCACCAGACTCTATGAATAATCTCAGTTTCCACTTTGCTGAACCACTTTCCTTCTTGCATAATTCCACGTTTTCCTCCCCTTTCCAAGCTATTGTGTTGTGAGAAGCAGTTTGAAGAGAAAATTGTTTTCACTCAGGACACAGTCTCCAGTCATTTGTTCAAGACACATTAAGTGGTTAGTGTAAGACAATGCACTGCATTTTTGACAATGCGCTGTAATTTCAGCTGTCTCAAAAATTAAACTTAAATGGTGGCTGAGTGTTGCAGTGGCTAAAGGTGAAAATTATTGCCTTTAATATTTTCTTTTTCATTTTTTCACCAGTTTCCTCTCTCCTAATTGTTTTTGCAGTGTCACCTCCATTTAAAACTCAGGAATAAAATAAAAAATAAAAAATTCTAACAATGTAGTACTCATTTCAGAATATTTCAGCATTTAGATAGCAGTGCAATGACACTTTTGTCTACCTAAAAGAGGCAGAGAAACACATTAAGTTGAGATGAAACCTTAAAAGGTTGTTTTACAAACTGTAATCTTCTTGTACCGAAGCTTGTAGCTGCCAGCCAGGCAAAAGAGAAATGGAGCAATGTTGCAACATAAAGGCCTGATTGTTCTGACAATATGCTTTTCATATCAATACAATATACTTTCATGTTATTACAACTTCTGACAATATAACATCAATATATTACAATAAATACATTTATGACAAAATACTTTCCCAGTCTTATAATATAAACATCATACTAACGTGATAATTTAATGTAGAAACATAACATCTTTATAGAACAATAAAGTTTTCAGACTATAACATGATAACACTTATTGTTATCATGTAATATGTGCTTACCTTTTAACATTATTACATTATTGATGATGCAGTTAAGAACACATGAAGTTGTATTTCCTGTTTGAACTGAGAAATTCTTGTTATTTTGCAGCTTAATAATTAGACACTATTGTGATAATTATGATTTCACTGAGAAGGAACATAAAACTCAGAAGGCTTTACAGGAAGAAGAAGAAAAAGAAGAAGAAGAAGAAGACTAATCTGACTGAGGTAGCAGCATTTTTTATTAATCAATTTAAAGGGCATGAGAATGTCTATGGATGCAAACTACGCCATCTGCATTCAGGTTTCCTGGTCATTGCCTTCATCTCTCTTCAGTGCTTGATCTAGGAATTCTTCCATTAAGCTTGATTTCTCCAGTTGAATTTTAACTGGGCCAGTCAGCAAATAGAAGGAGGAGTTGTGAATGATGTCATCAATTTCCTGTGTTGTTTTTGTAGTCAGCCGATATAGAGTTGTAGCTTGGCGAAGGCAGCGTAGGAAGTGAATGAAGCCATTCAGTCGTGTTGGTCATGCTTCCTAATACTGAGCAATTAACATTGGAGGAAGAGGAATATGTCATGGCCCTTCCCCCAACAGCGTTGTTCACAGTGCACATACTTTCACATAAGCTTCATCAAACAAGGGACTGGTGTTTCACCAGGCTTGCATTCACACAGTTTTTGTTGCCACACAGAATACCATGTGACACTTGCAGAAAAACTTGGCCAAAAATTACACCAAATGAATGTGATGTCTTCACTGCTATGACAACCTGAAGACTTTTGATTCTGCATAAATGTACCAGTTAATGAACAATAAAACATATTGTTCTAGCAATATCTATGTCTATACATTAAGTCCCCCCTTTCATAACATGAAAATAAGCATATTGTAATGCCATGGTATTTTATTTTTCAAACTTGAAAAGTATATTGTAATAATGATACTTTATTGTACAAAAAAAAAAGTATATAATGAAGTTTTAATGTTATAACTCAGTTTTTCGTTTGCCTAGGTGGAAGCTCTACAATTCCACCATTGCAGGCCTTGGTGTCTTTTACTTAATTTATGTACCTGCTATTTTAGGCCTTGTAGAATAGCTGGAATTCTGGGATATCTCATTCCATGTCTCACAATGTGACGTTCATTAAGGCTGTGTAAAAGCTGCCTCTGCCTCCACCTCATTGGTTTGAAGTGTAATAACTGACAATCAAGTGATTTCGAGCCATTTCGCACTGCATGCAGGTACGTTATACTGGCTTTCCTTCAACTCAACATAAAGAGCGTGTTTGGCAATATGGCATGGTAATATGATTCATCTTTGAAGGCTTTCAGAAAACACCATAAAATAAATTCAGGTAATGACTCAGATGTCATTAAGAGAGTGAGCTGATGGTGCAGTTAAATGGATGACTGCATGCTTGTATTATTTGCACTATGTGTTAGATCTATGATAGCAATTATGCTTTTATTTCCACTGTGCTGCACCAAGTGTGGTTCTCAGCTTCCATCAAGTCATTAAGTCGGAGTTTAGACAAGGAAGTAACTGATTTCTATGTGTGTGGTTGCCACTTTCCCTCCAAGTTTACTTTTTGTATTAAATAGGCTGTTGGTTTTGCTCATTTTATGTAGTGCCTAGAAAAAATAGTTTCTGTTCCTAATCATTTTCACTTTTTGTGATGTGAAAATATTAAACATCATTATTATAATGAAATTTATTGTGATGGACCAGCAGTAGTGCAAAATCATAAAATAGAAGTAAAGGGATGTATAGTTTTTAAAAACGTTCTACAAATCTTTCAATAAAGATCATTTTTCAGATTTAAAAAAATTGAAAAGTGGCCTGCATATGAACTTCAGAAGTTCATTTCTGGTCTCACCAGACTCATATCTTTTCATCTTTGTCCCTTATTTGACAAACTACTCCACTTGAACAGTGGATCTCTGCAGAGCATTTAGAAAAGCCATGGGCATCCAGCTGCTTCTTTGCTTAATGCTTCCCTTGGGTAGATACGTAGCCGTGTGTTAGATTTGAAGTTTCTGCTAAACTCTTTTCATTTTTATGACAGGTTGAATTGGACTGAGTCAGATGATCAAATCTCAGGATATTGTTTTGACCTAACCCTGCTCTCTTCTTTTTCCTATCCCTGACCCTTTGGTCGTGCTCCTTGGTCTTCGTAATGTTTTGTTTACTAATGTTCTCTATCAAACCTGAAGGTCAGAACACAATGTTTACACAGATTAAATTTACATTCTTTTCGTTACTATGACAGCAGACAGATTCACTAGATCTTATTTAGCTTTAAACAAGTAAAAGGAGTTGAATGTATATGCACAATACACTTTTTAGAATATTTAAATTTTTTATTATTGAAAATCCTATGTATTTCCCTTCCAGTAGTAAAATTATTTTCATTTAAAAAAAAAAAATCTAAATATATATTGAAATATCTGGCTTATATTTGATTAATCAAACTGCATTGTATAATTTTATTTGTTTGCTCTAGTTGAAACTTTCTTTCCGTTCCATATATTTAAGGTTATGGTAAGCAGTAAGCATTAGGTAAAGCAAGCATAAGGATTTATCCTCAGAGACTGTACAATAATTCAATATCGCTCTTTAATGCTGTAATTTACAGTTCAATGTGAACTAATGTCAATATTTAAGGTGACTGCAATATGAATACATGCCAATTTGCGAAGCAGTAAACGTGCATGTACGTATTTCCATATCATATACAGTACGTGTACATCCATGAATGTCTGTTGCGCTTGCATGCTTGTGTATGCATATCTCTTTCTTTGCATGCCTCTCTCTATGTGTGCTCTATATTGTGTTCATTCAGTTCCTTGGAGGACGTGACCTGTGTGGATAAGGACAGTGTTAACGGAGGCAAATTGGGAGGAGGCCAGCATTCTCATTAGCAGGGCAGATGTGAGGTCGCTCTGACCAGATTGCTAGCCACTTCCTTAAAAAAACATCTCACCAATGGCCTGGCGTGAGATTTACAGAGGGGGAGCTGGGGCATGGAAATGTCCTGTGTTCCTGACATATTGTGAGTAGCCACCAGATAGGGGGAAGCTAGCAGTGTCAACCCACCTCAGAGGCCAATGAACACTCCTGCCCCACTCTCCCACCCCTCCCCTTCTCTGCAACAACATCCTTAAACAAGAACAATTCAAAAATAACACAAGCGGAAAACGGCAACGAGGTGCTACTTTATCCCTCCTGAACCCCTCCTGGGATGATTAGCAATCCAAACCGAAAGAGAAAAAGACAGAAAGAAGGGGGGGGGGAGAAGAGGTGAGCAAAGGAGAGAATAAAGGACAGGCATGGAACCAATTTCACCACAATTTTCATCCCTTTAGAGATGCTTGTTCTTGAAAGACCATTAGAACAACAGATTAGATAATTACAGACCAAAGGCCAAATCATGATCTCTGTTTATTTTTTCTCTCTTTTCATTTTCTCCGATGGGAATTCAAGATGGCTGCTAGTTTCATGAGCATGTGAGGTGATATTTTGATGAGGGCCCGAAATTGGCTTTTAGTGAAATGTGAAACATGCTCTGCACTTTTGAGAGCAATTAATTAATCATGTTGAGCTCCATCTGCTCTTTAATATTACATTTATAAAATAGAGAATGTTTAGCCTGTATGTTAGAACCTCACGTGCCAGATTTAAGGTGATGTAGTGACCGATAATTAAACAAAACACCAATGAGTCACTCTGAAGTGGCTAAGGGTATAAAGATAAATGCCTTCTTCTCTGTGGGTTATAAGCACTCACTCAAGCAGCGGGGGGAAAGGGGAATTGCTTAGCAGTGTAACAGCGCTAATGGCTGTGCATGTGTGTTGGGGTGTGTCTGTGTGTCTGTAAGACACCAGCTAGAATTAGGTAGATGGGTCACACTCTCAAGCATGGAGCAAGTGCACGGAAAAGAGGGGTCAAGGGCGAATAATACACTCAGCCCCTCTTTTTGAGATGACAAACACGCGCTCCTGCCAGAAGGGAACCATTAAAAATAATTTACACAAGCTTTATGTTGGCTGAGCTCTTTTTGATGCAGTGTTTCCCCTGGTAATTACGGCAATGGCACAGCTCCAGCCATATGGCCAACCGGGCAGTGGGCCGTGAGGCTCAGGAATACCTGGGTGGTTAATTAAGAGCTGTTGCCAGGGCCATAGGAGGCCAGTCTCAGATCTTCCATTGCCCCCTTCAACAACACCACCACCAGCCACTGCTAACACTTTCACTTCCTCCTAAAGCAGACCCTCCACTGTGACCCACTGTTGTCTCAACTCACACAAAAGCAGCCGCCACCAGGGACAGGGAGAGGCCACCGGTAATTATTTGAAATAACATCCCCCGAGCTGAGGTGGGAGAAAAACTGCGTACTCTGTTGTGTTTACGTCTTCAAGTGCCGGGATGTGTTCACGTTCGCATTAGGTGTGCACACAGATAGCTGAGCTTAAAAAGGTCAGCGTTCCCACCGTCCTTCTTTAGTACGGATAATGCTTCTTTCAAATGGAGGACAGCATAGCCCGTATTTTTCATAAATACCTCATTTTGCATTCAGACGTTTGCTCTACTTCACTCGCTGCCACCGGAACAATTCGAATAAACTATTCTCTGTTGTCACAGAGTACTTGCCTTATTTTGATTGACGTGTGCATATTTTAGTGACTCTAAACAGAACGTGTAAATTTAAAGCTCCAGGAATAATAAAAAAAACAAAATGAATTTTGATTGTAAAGGTATCATAATAAATAATAAATCTTTGTGGCACATCTTTTTGCATAGTCAGAGAGAGTGTGCATTGGACATTTATTGTAGGCTAAAGCCATGTTTAAACTTTGATGTTGGTTCTAATATCTGCAAATACCCAAGTCTCTAAGAATAAAAATAATCTAAATGAGTACACTTCTTTTATCTATTGACCCCAATGTGTTGTCATGGTCTGTGTTGTCATAACATACAGCTTTGACCTTGGCTGAGGCCTCCAGTCTAAACATATTGATATTCATAAAAGCACTATCACTTTATCAATCTGCTAAACAGAGCTCTTATACAGTATAATGAAGCAATAATGAGGAATTTTCTCTTGTTAAAATGTCATTTATGTAATGAATAAAAGATGATGGGTTCAGCTGTCTCTGCTTTGTTCTCAATCAAGACTTTTCTCTTTTTTTTCTCATTCTGGCCTGTACACTAACAATGGCGTCACTGGCAGACATTGTCCCGATAATCAGTCGAAATTGCTTCATGTTTCCACAGTATAAACAATCATTAGGATGTTGTTTTGTTCATTCGTTTCGCCTCAGCCTTTCATTTGTGAACAGTGGCTGCAACAAAAACATTGACAGCTTCTAATCTAAATCTGTGATAGTTCAAAATGTCCTGATTGTGACAGCATAGCAAGGCAAATACATTTGCGACTGTGTCTTTGCGTGCGTGTGTTTATCCCGGGGTGTATTGGGGTGTGGGGGGGTGTGTGTGTGTGTGTGAGCGAGAGTAACCCCCTGCTGACTTGCCTTCCTCATCTCCATATTCCTTTATGGGAAATGTAAATGGATACATGATTATCTTTACACGACCCAAGCAGGAAATGGGAGCCTACCCTTCACTGTGACTAAAGAAGAGAGGAAAATGTTATGGTACACATTATAAATGATTTATGGGTGTCGAGTATGGCATCTTTTCCTTGATAACCTCTCCTGTGTGTTTTACGTGCTCACTTTTCAACTAAGATCCAGCGAGGTCCCAGCGGTGCAGAGTTCTCTCTCTGTACCATTCCACACAATAAACAGCATTATCTGTCTGCCTGTCCGCGTTCTGTTTACAGCCGTTTACTCTCACCCGGGTATCTTATGGTAATAAATCCCAGTGAGTGAAAGAGGGGTGATATACTTGATGCTGAATAATTGGTCATTTTGGTTGCAGACTCCCCTGCTTCACATTAAACTGATAATGAAGGCCTGCTGAATATGGTGATCAGTATGGAGTGTGTTGGTTGCAGGCCTTCGTGTGCATCTGTCATCTGCATGCGCGCGTCAGATCAAGTATGTGTAGTGCCGAGGTGTCTCCTGAGTCAGGGATTATTGCTGATAGATTATTTCTTCAGCCCCCTCGTTATCACTGGATCAAACAGACATGTGACCTGCACTTCATCACTCTATTCATCCTCCTCTTAAACTGAGCTCTGGAGACCTGCAAGGAGAGCTGCTGGAACTGAATATATGAGACCAGGCAGTGTAATACTGCTGCACTGGGACTGTTATGCGTAATTACAAACCCTTGCAGGGACTCTGTGTAGTATATTTCAGAAGAATGGTAAGTTTAGTTGCTCTAGAAAATATTTTTGAATACTAGACTGAGGGTAAAAGTGCTGAATATGTTTTTTTGTCCATTAAAGTAGCTGAAATCAGCATCATTAATCCATGTCGGTGCGAGACTGATTTTGCCTAATTCAATGTCTTGTCATAACTTTTGGCTTTGTACTAATTTTGTATCTTTTTTTAAATGTTATGCCGTTGATGTATTGTTTAAATGTTTAGTCTTAATTATTTGTATTTCTTAGTTTTTAATTTATGTTGATTATCTTTTTTCCCCTCCATTTACTTCATGTTTTTATCATCACAGCTATCCCTGATAGCATTTTTTTGTCTTTTAATCCTACCTACCTTAATACTCTGTGCAGGTTTTATTTCTCTATGTTTCCTATTTGTGTTTTCCAGTCACTCCATACAGAGCACTTCTCTCGGTTTTCTCTGGTTCCCTGTTTTCCACACAGAAGCAGCACGCTGTTCCAGATGATTTCTGATTCCTCCCATGGTCTCCTCCGTGTGTATTTATAAGTCTTAAGTCATTCTCAATAAATTTCCACAAAATAATTATCTCTCCCTCCTCTCTGTTGAAATTCATCCAATTTAAAAAATACGACCAGCCTATAAAAATATTTTTCAGAACCAAGTCCTTACACAGGAAGCCTAAAAATGTTGTTGCAAAACATACTGATGACATCGTTTACAGGTGTACTTCTAGTCTTCTAAGTGTTTAGGAAATCTCTTTTGGGGCTTCAGTCCATAAAACATAATATGTTCCAAAAGCCTGCTCTGGCCATGGTTCCTGAAAAAGAGTTCTGACAGAAAAGTCAATAAGAAGACTTTTCTAAGAGGCAGAGAACTTGATAAAGACTTGAATATTCAGCAGGGAGATATAGTTTTTACATTAAAAGATTGAATAATACCAACAACCAAAATGGCTACTATTCCCGCTCAATAACGAAGACTGATGCTGAAGAGAAAGCATGCTGAAAATGTAGTTTCATATAATTTGGCCAAGTCAATAAACCCTTTGGGGAAAATAGTCTGACCAAATGTGACTAAAATATAGCTAGTTTTGATGTTTGATTAAACAAAGAAAATTACCCGTTTTTAATGTTTGGAGGAGAAATTTCACTGTACATCACCCCAAAAAATATTGTTCCATGAATGAGGAAGAATGCAACCATGATTTTCTTTTAGATCAGACAAAGCTGCTGCAATGTCACCGTCAATCTTGTTACTTAAACGCAATTGAAAAACTACAGAAAGAAGCTCCAGAAACCTTCTGAATTTGAAGACAGTTTTTATGTTTGTGTGTTGATGTTTTTACAAACAAAAAAGACTTTTCTACTCAGAATTAAACCCATTTCAGCAAAAATGTGTTCAGTACATTTTCCTTTTGTAAATATACGGTACGTTACTTCACACTGCTTGTGTTTGCTTATCACAAAATCTATTGTGAATTTTAACTGAAGAAAAATACTAATGTTTTCAACACCTATTTTGTCTGCTCTATGATAATGATTGCACCAACGCTGAACGTTTGAAGAGGCCTGTCCTTTTAAAATGTTATTTTCATCTTTCTCATCCTGCTCTGGCCTCTACTGTCCAGACTCATGTTCCAGCCGCTGTTATTATGTGATATCGTCGTCACCTGTCCTCATTACTAGTTGAAGGACAGGCCCTTTGATGCTCATTAGTGAGCGCCCCAGTGTCAGCAGTACAGACTAGTCATAGTGAGGCGGTGGGAGCTGCGGCAATGGGAGCTACTGTGTCAGCCAACCTGTGTATACCGTGACAGCGGTGACACCCAGCCAGTGCCGCTTTTGTCAAGGGCCCCTAACGAGGTCATCACTGTCCCTGAGACAGAGGTCAACCTTACATTTGACCCCCGTCCCTCCCCACACTGTAATGTCAACAGCTCCTTCCGTCACCTGGCCCGCGGTGCAGTGGCGCCACTCTCCCTCTCTGGCTGCTGGCATGCCGAGCTGTCACACAAGTGGGCAGCGTGTGTGGAAATCAAGGTGGGCTGATGTCTTTTAATGAGACAGACGTAGAGCCTCGCTAATGTCCCCGCCTTCGTTAGGCAGGACCCAGCTGCAGCCTGTCAGCCCCCTTGTTATGCTCGGCCCTGGTGGGACGGCTCGGCACAGCAACCCGGCTGTCGTTCTGTCTGTCTGTCTATCAGTTGGTCAGCTTCTCTCTTCACCTCCCTTGGTGGACCTCAGTCTCCAGGGTGGGAAATGAGCTCTGCCTGCCTGATGGTGCTGCACTGCGTGTCAGGGGCTGTTCTCTCTTCTGCTGTTTTCCCTTGTTCCTGGAAGGTGGTTTGCTAATGATTCTCCAGCAGGGCTTTGGGGCGCTCCACGGCATTTTGTTTCCTGATTAGAATGCAGCGGCGGCCTTTGTCAACAGTGGTGTCAGCCGCTGTAAGGACAAAGCATTGTTACCAGGAGCATAATTAAATCTGTTTCCTGTAAATCTGCCACCTGTGTTGACCAGGTACTCGGGGATACAGAAAGCTGTTTTGCCTCCCAGTCCGTGTTTTTTATTTGTTCTCCCACCTCCTGCTGACACTATTTTTATTGCTACTAATGCATGACTTTAAGGGACTTTTTCTCTATTAATCTGCAATAAATAAAAAAACATAAAAGAATTTATATTAGTTTTATGAGTCAAAATTAGTTTTCTTTAATATTAGCTGGATTTTTTTTAAATTAAATAGCTAAGTTGTATTCCAGTAAAATCATAAATGTGT
Source organism: Brachyrhaphis terrabensis (assembly GCA_903067065.1). Lineage (NCBI taxonomy): Eukaryota > Metazoa > Chordata > Actinopteri > Cyprinodontiformes > Poeciliidae > Brachyrhaphis > Brachyrhaphis terrabensis. Next base: position 30,896 of record CAEGAG010152519.1, read on the forward strand.
CAATTAAAATGCACACATTTAAGTATACTTTTACTGATACGTTTTCGGTTTTTGCACAAAAGCATTGATATTGCATTTGTTATAATGCTTTTAAACACAGTGCAGTTATCTGTCTCATCAGATACACAGTGACATGTGAGCGCTTGCAAACCACACCATTAAAGTAACAACAGTCCCTGGGATATGGACCGGTCAAAAATTAATTGGCCCCATGGCTGTTTGAAAGTGCATGAAATAAGAAAAAAAAAAAACAACTCCAGGAAGTATATCCAGATCTCCCACATAAAATATGTCAATTTTGTGCGCTCATGCCAGTTGAGCAATAATGACCCCATGGTGCTGTAGTATAGTGTGACAACACAAATGACACTACACTGTGTGCTAATGACACGGGATGTAGTCACTGGGTAAACATGGCAATTAAACAACAGTCTCAGACTGAGTAGGGCACACATAGAACCTTCACAGACCCCATTGTGTCTTTGTCTTTTGCTCTCTTTTTCTCTTTCTGTCTCTCTCCCTCTCTCTGCAAGACATTTGCATGCTGGAGGCATAATTGGCTGTTCTCATGGCGGCAGTGGCAGTATTCCTAGAATGAGGACATCTCAATGCACCTCACACGTCCTCACTGTCACAACGCTCGCTGCTGAAAGCCTTCCTGACACAAACACAGCAACACAGAACGCTCCCACAATGGCAGCCATGTCTGCTCCCACTCAAACTACACCCTGTGACAAGAAGGAGCTGAACTAAGCACATTTCTCTTCCTCTCTTGCAGTTTCCAAAGTTCAGGATTACCGTCAGCATGCAGGAGCTGTGCTGAAGAAGTTTTTTTTTTGTGCTCTCTGCGAAGCCTACGTGAGAGAGTTTGGAGGGTGACAGCCTTGCTGTAGCAGTTTGCAAGAGGAAACTCATGTTAAGGTTAGGCATTTGAACATAGTCAAACATAAATGCCATGACTTACGTGCAATTTCGTTGTATGTTGGATGGAACCTTGAGTTTTTATCAACTAGAATGAAACAAAGATGTACTGCGTGTCTTAATACAGAAAGCATGAATAATTTTTAATGTCCACTTCACTCCACATTTGATAAGAAAATGGGATATGTTGAGTTGACAATTTGCAGGGAAAATAAATATTGAACATATCAATGTTTTTCTGAGTTAACATTTCTAAAATGACCATTGGCTTGAATAACATTCTTAAGGCACCCACACAGAAAGAGAAAGTACACTTGACATAATAAATAAAAGGGCAGAGAGAAAAAAATACTAAACACATACATTAAAGAAATGGCAAAAAGCAACAAATCCCAAGAAATGCTAGAATATGTCATTATGTAGAAAGCAGTCTTACTCTCAATCAACTGACACAAACAAATGCTGATTTAGTCCTAACTGATAGGCTTTGAAAATGTTATCCATCACCAAAGTATCACACAACAAGCATCACAAAACAAAGGGCTCTCCCAAGAACGTCTTAATCTTATGGCAACAAAACTTTGGTGGCACTGTTCCAGGTGGCTTCAAAATTTTTGGATGTCACAGTGAGCACAGTTAGGGGTTTTTATTATAAAGATACATTATTTCACTATAAATCAGCCATGACCAGATGCTCTTTATAAGGTTTTAGACAGAAGTGTAAAACGACAAATCAGAACAGTTGTCAAAGAGCCAAGGACTACTTACGAAGAGCATCAGGAAGGTGCGGAATTAGCTGAAACTAAATTTTCCATGAAAACCATAAGTCATACAGGCAACTGTAACATTCCAAATGCCCATTCACTACACAAGATTCAACTATTAAAGAGAAAAGTTTGCCACAAAGCATTTTAACCCAATACTGGGAGTGTCCAATCTGATCAAAAGAGACTTCAGATCTTATTGGTATCTCAACAGCTTTCAATGTACATCACTACACACACAATCCTGTGATGGATTGGCAACCACCTCTCGCCCAGTGAGCTCTGGAGAAAGGCACCAGCTCCCCCATAACTTTGCAAAAATAAGTGGGTATAGACAGTGGCGACAACACCAACAACACCATGCAAACTTTAGAAGAGAAAACATCAGGTGTTGGGTGATTTATTCAGCATATACAGTATTGTTATTGAACAATGATTTCTTTATATTATTGTAATACTTGGATTCAACATGAATTCAGTATCCCTAACCTGGTTTTGTTGTCCCTGCCAAACCCTTGCTTCATTCACCCACCAATCAATTAGCATTTATGCAATGAACAGCCCCATAACTATCAAATGTCCCAATTTTAAATCAACAGGATTAAGAGGTATTAGGTCTAAGTTTAAGTCTAATTACATAGAAAAGCATTTTATTTTCAGTGACTGTCTCTTTGAAGTGACATTATAATTTCTGTTTTCATTTTTAAAGTGCTACAACCTCAACTGTCATGTCATCTCCTTCCAGAAAGACTTTTTTTTTTTTTTTTGCAAGGTTTGTGTGTTTCTTTCTTACAAACATCTGATAATACATTCTGTGTTTAGCTTTACCCCTGGGTGTTGATAGAGAAATAAAGTTTTTTGGCAACTGGATGAATGACTGTTGATGACAGTGGGATATCATTCATGTTAGGTTTGACATTCTCCATCAAACCACAGCATACTCTTGTGAACAAACAGTCTTTTTAAAACTGTAAATGGACTCAGTCAAAATGGATGCTGGAGCCCAGTGAAGGCTTAAATCATCTCTCTGTTGAGCTCAAAAGAGAAGCGTTGAAGCCAGAAAATAGAAGAGTCAGGCTGATGGATTCTGGCACAAACACATTCCCACCTTTCCAATCTTATTTTCGTCTCCTGCCCTCTGTCTGGTTCCCTTGCAGGAGCTTAGTGTACTTTTTGTGTCCCAGTGCGTACAAAGTCTATCAGAATGCGTTTGTTTCAGGGAGCCCCCTTTCACTTTCAAAGGGTTAAACAGACCATTCACGGGCCTGTCAACATTCCCTGGCCCTCCTCATGGAAAAGTCTGCTCGAGTTTTGTTCCTGATCAACACTTGTCTCTTCAGTCCGTTGTTGCTCGCGTCGTGTAATATCCATGACAATCGTGTTGGGCTTTTCAGGGGGCTCTGTATCACCCATTCTGTGGGGCCACTTTCAGGCCATAAAGGGCTTTATTTGTGTGGATTTGAAAGAGTCATGTGAAGTGCCCTGAGGCTGGAATCCTCTTCAGTAGGTCACTACTGTCTCGGTAGGCTTCCCACTCACAAGTGGTCATTGGTACTGGCTCCATGTTCTTATGAAACGTCATTGCTAGTACAGCAAAAGTCCTAATGGTCCTTTGAAAAGGCGTACTAGACAGAAACTTCAGAGGATACTCAATACAGGTGCCATAATTAAGCTACACCATAATAATGTTCAAAAACAAAGCAGTCTCATTATTATCCAAAAATAATCTCAAATTCTCAACATTAATCTGGAGAATGAATTATTTCATTAAGTGATCGTTAATGGATGTATGTTTTGAATCCATACAAAATTTGTCACTTCACTTAATAGTAGTAAGAAGAATCAACAATAGCTAGTCAGTTAATAATATAAATGGACTCTTCATTAAATGTTTAATTACTTACCTTAATACATGCTTACCAAAGAATAATTAACTTAAAGATAACAGTCCTATTTCTTTTAGAGGCTTGCAACATTAGCAGTTCAGTCTACCACAGTTTAGCCTAAGAATGGTAGGCTAACTGTTCTGGTCAAGGTTTTGGATTTTTCTTTTAAGGCACATGGAGAAAACAATTCTTCGAGGTAAAAAGGTAAAATCTAAGGTGTTCATATGCTCTGCACAAAAAGGAGAAAACAAGTGACCAGGACTTATGTCTCTTTTACTGTCCTGTCTTGCTATATTTCTAAGGAGATGAAAACCACAGCCTATTCAGACCCAAAAGCCTTTCAACAAGCTCAAGTGAATGCACACAAAATGCACAGTAGCAAAAGATACTGAAGTCTGGGGCGTGGGAAGAAAGTGAAGTCCAACGGCATATCTATTTTCATGGACCATATGGAAATTCTGTTGTGTGTGCAGTGGACACGTTAGGTAGTGGTTGACCCTAACGACGGAGTGTGTATGCTGAATGGTAAACACAGTGGAGAGGGGTGTCACCCTGACCCCCAGCATATGGGTCTCCTTTCGGAAGGATAGATTTGCACAAACACAGCCATACTGCCCGCATACCCCTGGGACTTTGATTTGTTAATGAATTGCTCTATTGACTTGCATCCTTGCTTGCATCATTAGAGGACACCAAAAACACACTCTGGTTTCTTTTTTAATCCACCCTGATCTGCACAGAGAGGAAGATGTGGGCATGAAGGGGTGTGTATGTGTGTGTGTGGATTTAGAGGGGGGGTGGGTATACCAAATGCTATTGTGTGTTTGACTTAAATGCTCATGCTTGTCATCTGCCTTTCCCCCTCTTCTGGGGGCTTCCATTCTCTCGTCCAGCTAATTTGTATTGTGGCGATTTAAGACAACTCTCCAGTGCTCAGTGATGCGAGAGAACAAACCTAATGTCCCTCTCCCCCGCCTTTCTGCCCTACACCCCCTACCCACCCACCCAACGTACACCCTGTTTCAGGCAAGCCATGGCCCTGGACCAGCCTCCTTTAAATCTATTTCCCAGTCCCTCCCCAGCGCTCATTACCATGTGAAAACAATAATGGTTTTGTCAGGACGATACCTGCTTTACAAGTAGCAGATTATTGTGTCCCGCCAGTGTTAACACAACAAGTACAAGCCCTCTGTCTGTGGCCATTCCACCGGCTGTCAGCACTCATCCATAATGGCAGTGTCACACCATAACACACTGCACACAAAGACGTGTGACCCTCCAGCTACAGGCACAAAGACATGCAGGCTGTATAGGAGTTACACAACATATGGCTGCATCATTATGGACCACAGTTTTCTTCACAGCCCACCACTGAGCCAAAACACACTGCCCTTTGTCCAGAAAATGTGGTACCCCTGGCTGGTAGGCCACACAGTGCCATGGTTTTGCACCAATTACACCACACTTTAGCAGAAGTGCCATCTGTATGCCAAATGGCCAATTCTGTCTGGGCATTCTGGACCGAAAGGTGTGAATTGCACAGCCCTTTGAGTCTATTAAATATATCAGAAGCCTCGGCTGTGTGAACGTGTCTGCATGTTTGTTTTTCTTTGTGTTTTTCTTTTCACACTATATACTATGTAGAAAGCATGTAATATTAAAGATTAGAAAACAACTTTTACAGCCTTGCAGTTTTCATTCACAATCTCCTTCAGCAAGGAAAAGGCAACAGAAGCTATCCCGTATCTAATCTTGTTGAACTTGCAGTGACATTGAGAGACATGGAACATTTAAAGGAGGGTTTTTCATTCCTAAACCAACACAATGGAGAATGTGTGTTTTACTAAGGCTTTGTCTTTTTTTTTTATCAATTTCCAGTCTAGATACTTGATGTTTCTTCTGCTTACACTGTTTCACAATAGCAAATGAGGAAATGTAGCAGACTTGGACAACATTTGAACATTGGTTTAGACATTGTGGGTTATGAAATGATAGTGGATTCATTGTTTTATTTAACTGTAAAGTGGATGCTGATATTTATAGAAAACAAACTGTTTATGTCACCTATGGAACTGTTAGGTACCTTTCTTTACATGCACCTGGCATAAAAGAACAGAAACCCGTGAAATAATTTCCAAATGATTTGAGTCTCTGAAGCAGTTTGTGTCAGCAACATTAGGAGGAAGATTTTTTTAGTTTTCAGACTCCCGCTGTTTAAGGGAATTTCCTCTGACTGTATGTTTGAGGAGGCAGTGGGTCAGCTGGAGCAGCTTCCTGCCCTCTGCAGAGTGGTGGATGCCTGCTGTGTGGGCATAGCATAGTTGGAGATCTCTATTGTGTGGAAAGAGGATGTGCTTTGGTGTTGTCTCAGCCTCTCCCTGGGACATAGCTTGCTTGTTTGACGTAAAAAAAAAAAAAAGAGAAAAAAATATCTCTCACTGACTGGACTAACGGTCAGGGTGGAGCATGCAGAGCTGAAGCAGAATTAGCACATAGATAAGAAATCCATATTAACAGGAAAAGAGCAATTGTGAAATATATTTGAACTTAATTTCGATACATTATATTTTATGTATTTCATAGCTCTTCTTTCTTTGTGAGATTATAGCTTTGAACAGAAAAAAGTAGGTGCTGAATGTGCAAAGCTGGCAGAGACATGCTGGTTCTAAATATTGACTCAGAGAGCCGTATGCAAATGATATACCTGTGGTGGATTGGCAACTTGTCCAGGAGAAAGACACTAATACTGATTTGCTTGACTTAACCGGCAGACAGGTTGAAAATAAAGCAGTTTCATATGGCGTGAGTTGAATACTAAGGCAACATTTAACGTCCAAGACAAAACAATACAAGCAAAGATAAAAATCATGACTATTTGTAACTGACTGCATTAAGAAAATCATCTATTTCTGCAGAAATACATAACAATTTCTTAAATACAGTGCATTTTTTTTATTTGTATGGTACAGTACATGTTCAGAAATATTGGCAGCACAGACATTGTCCATTCAAACAATGAGCACACAGTGGACAGAGTTGTGTGTATTTGAGTGTCCAGACATTTACCAAACTTTCAGAGCAATTAATCATGCAGAGTTATCTGGATAGACAGAGCTGAGGTACCCAGCAGAGCCATGTCACTTTTAGAACTGAATAAGAAGCAGTTGGGTTTCATTTCGTGTGCCGCTGCGCTCAAACGAATCTCAATATTTATCCAGTTTGTCTGGCCCTGGCACCTGCTGAGGGAGACATTAGTCATTTGTAAGTATTAACTTGGGCATCCCCTCTTTTCCTCATCTTCCCTGTCTCCAACTCTCCTCGTCTTCTTCCCCCTTCTGCACTCTAACTCCCTCCCTCTGTGAGTACACTGTCAGTCATGTTGTAGCCTTTTAAATGTCATCCACTTACTGTGGAGAGCAGTTGCCCCGCTTGACAGTTTTATTGGGAGACGTTGTGATGACGATGATGAGAGGGAGGATGAGAAAAAGAGACGGAGGAAAAAATTGAGAAGAGGCATCGCTGAGTCAAATCAAATTAGAATAATCAGAGTGATGTGATTAATAGGAGTGCCATTGTGGGGTAATCATGCACAGCGATCATCACTGCGGTGGACTTCAAATTAGCGTGCCCTGCAGTGAGGCTTTGATCTGGCAAGCATCAAATAAAGCTGGGCGTCAGGCTGTCACTTACTTAAAACACACCTTCGCCTTGACGTCTTTTCGCCACGCTAAAAATAGAGACAGAAGACAAAACGTGACAAAAGCCTGAGATACAGTCGGCAAATGATCATGACTGCTCTGGTTGGCATCTGCTACTGAGCCACTCGGCAAGATCTTTATTTCAATTCCTCAAGGTGGACTCAGAATCCCGTGCATAGATGCAGGAAAAAGAAAAGCTGTAGAGGAAGACATCAAAGTCACATTAGCCCCAGTGACTTTTTCTCAGGTGTACATCTGTCAAGCCCAGTTGTGGCTGAACCAGCGCTCTGGAAATCACAGAGGAATCATTAATCCTTTTCTTTCCCACATCTCCTGACTTTTAATGTAAAGTATTTGAAGGATATTTGGAATCTCTGTAAAATGTATTTTTCAAAGTGCCCTCTAAGATTTCAGTTGATGAGAATTAGTCATTAATACAATAATTTTTAAAAGATTTGGTTAAAGAAAATATTTTTGACTGGCTACTGACCTTAAAAGACTAACAAGTGCTTAAGGAAGATCTCACCCCGATTTCATGAAAAAAACATAAAGACTTTTATAGAGACAAGAAACCGACATTTAATGTCTCAATAAGGATGTAGTTGGGTTTGTGAAAGCTCAGGTGTCACCGAAACCTCGCCTACGTTCTGTGCTTTTGCCTCTTTTTCCACTACAGGAATACTGACATTTTCATTAAAAGGTCACCAACCTTTTCAGGTATTCTCCTCAGCTTTTAATGCAAGGAGAAAGGTGAGCTAGAGAATGAAGGGAGCAAGAGGCAGAGAGAAACGGGATTTAGACATGGGCAGAGGTGAAGTAGGAGATACACGATCAAAAAGGGAAAAAGACCAAAGCGATCAGCTCTCATACCAAGGTCAAAGCGATGAGCTACATATCCTCTTATATTATACAGATGCAGAGTTTTAAACGGCCATGAGGGGAATTCTGCAAAACTGACTACTCTTTTTGACTGACTGTAGCTATTTGATGTTTTTTTACAAATGTCCTATTGTCCTTGTCATGTTTTGATATTCACATTCAGTTAAAAAACCCTAGCAGTGTCATGCATGTTTACTTTGCACACATAAATTTAACGTAATTTGGACTATGGGTAAAAAAAAAAAACCCACAATCCTCTACATAATATTCATTCTGTTTTCTTCAAGATTGTTTCTAATGCTCTTTAGAGAAGAGCTCTGCCTTAAACAAGCTACTTAGAGGAAAGCCAATGAGTCATGAGGCAGTGTATTTAAATCAGAATTTATATGTAGAATAATTCTGCATTCGTTTGTGGGGATCTCCATTACTGGGCTAATCATTTGAAATGAATACCAAAATAAAAGAGAGGCTTTTAACTCTCTAATTTGATATGTAGACCACATGAAGTGAATAGATGCCCCCATTTAGCTCTTTAAATGAGGATGTAGAATATTTTTTCTCCTCTGAAAGTGGATTAAAATAATTTGGTGAGAATAATCATTTTAATAGCAATAAGGACTCAGAGTGTATCTATTGAGCCTTAAATAATTTCAAGTAAAAATTAAATAGCTTATTACTGCCTTTCATTTCCTTGAGGGAATCGGCTGCAGTCTTTTTTCTCAGCCCCCTTGGTAAATGGGGTAATTTTCTTTGGGGGCTGGCAGAGTAAGTGCCATGCGGCTGCATGTTCAGCAGGGAAAGTACATGAAAGTCTGCTGTTTTACACTGTGGATCTCATTCTCCATGCTGTCCATATTTCTGTCTGTCTATCTTGAGACTAGTGCTAAAGCTCCTTAGTCTTACAGTGTTAGACGAGTAAAAGAGGCCTCGTAAGTGCAGCTCAATGTGATTCTCTGGAATAAATCCAAGTCTAATCTTTAATGCTTTACCTGTCAGAATCCTTCACTCTGTGCACTCCAGCATTCTTTTGCACATTGTCAGTATGTCAGAATTGCTGGCATAGGTTAATTTCAGCACCTGTCAGCTGATACACTACACCCCAAAATGAAGTTGTGCTACAGATTGGCCTGGGAATGTTTCAGTGATGGAATGCAGAGTTCTATGACCAGAGGGATCGAAAAAACAGTGTAGACGGGGTCCAGTCTGTGTGACGTCAACATGGTGGCATGGTAGAAAGCTGATGGCCCGCTTGGACCTGACAGCTGCATTTGCCCGCAGTAATGCACCCTGGCGACCGGGGCCAAGGCCTCTCTCCTGCTGTCAGCACACCGATCGGCTTTCATGGATCATCCCTTATCAGCCGAATCTGTCATTGCAGAGGAGTGTTCCTTTTGGGGGGCTTTAACCCATGCTGCCATGGTTCACAGGCTCCAAGCCGCCCCTCATGGATACTTTGCTCTCTCTCTTTCTCTCTCCATGTCTTTCCCAATTCATTTTCCGCTCTCTGTCCTGCTTTAACAGTCAGCTTTGCCCCTAGATTCATGGCCTTTCTGTCATTTTGCTTTTGTCTCTACCGTTTGTGGATGAGTGAGAGTCAACCTGAGCGGCAGGGTAATGAAGGTGGGGACTGGTTGCATTGTTGCAGAGCAAGTGAGGCATTTGAGAGGGAAGAGGCTTTTGTTTATTTGGACAGATGCACAGGCCCATCTCTGAACTTCTGTCAGTGATCAAAGGAGCCGATGATGTAGAACAGATTCATGGGCCATGTCTTATCAGCCCACGCTCCAGTCCTCATCAATCATCTTGAGCCCTTGTATGTCTCATTCAGATGACGAGACCCTAAACAAGGTGCGTTTATCACTGCCGCTCCCCTCTTTGACCAGGTGGCCTCAAACCCTCAGGACTTCCACCCCGAGTTGAGGATTTGGGATGTACTAGACATACACTCCAGTCCCCTGTGGGCAGCCTTGCTAGTTTTTCTAAAAATCCTCTGGTCCTCCTGCAACAGGTTCTCAAAACCTTTTCAGCAATATAATCAATTTCTTTTTTAATTCTCTTAGGGTGAATCATTTGCAGCAGACACCTCTGCCCATATATATATATAAATTAATACCATTTTAAGAAATACAAACAAGTCTGAAGCATGTGTTGATCAGTTACTGGCTGAACATTAAGCATAAGATTGCTCTATAAGATTCTTGGGTCACGCTGCACTCGTGACGTTCATGCTCACATTTTAGATTGTGGGTTGTTTGAAGATGCTTCAGACCATTGCACCTGCAATTCCTATTTCTATGATTATATTCTTTTATGTTCAACTTACTGAAAGGCTGGGATGTTCTATTTTCAGAAATTCTACACATTTCTCTTTGAAAGTTGTCTTTGTATTTGAAACCTCAGCTTGACTGCAAACATACCTGTACAGCTCCTTTCAAATTAATGTACACTTGAACTTCACTTTCACTCAGATAATCTAGTGCAAGGACATGCCTTATTCTTAATCATTCTCTTGTGTCAGAGACCATATGTTGAGCATTGTTATCCTTCTGGACAGTAAGCCTTTGACCCAGCTGAAATATTTTGTAACCTTTATAAAATTTTCCTTACAGGATTGCACTGCATTTACCTCATCCTTGTCTCATGACGCTGCAAATACTGGATTTCATGTTGGGACAGTGTTTCAATAGCATGGTCCAGCGCACATTGCTCACATGTTCAAAGAGTCCTCCACATGACTTGTTGCAAACTATGCTTCTTGTGGCTTTCTTATCAGACTTTTCAATCACATCTGTGGAGGCCTTGGGTAATCTGTCCTGTCAACAGATCATTGGTCTTCATGATGCTGTATCTTGACAAATGTTACTTGACAAACCTCTGAGGCTTCAAAAAACAGCTGTATTTATACTGAGAATAAATTGAACAGAGCTGGTCTGTATTTATTCACCAAGTAACATTTGAATAAAATTGATTGCACTGGATTATGGTATGTGTTAAGTGGGTTTTGTGATTCCGGGGTCTGAATACACATTGCTTTTCAGAGTTTTTTATTTGTAGAAGCTTTATAAAACATGCATCACTTGATTTCCACTGCTTAAACACTCTTCACTGTATCAAAGTGTGTTATTGAAACACGAGAAAAGCTATCACTGGTATGCATTTACAAGGCAGTGCAGTTTCCTGAAAACAATAATTTTATTATTTTAAGTTACACCTGGCTACTTACACATGTATTGTCATATTTATATGATGTAATATTTTAAGCATTAGGGAATTCCCAGTCCTTTCATATTTGCTTCTAGAAAGGAAAATAAGTAATAATAATTTGACAACACTGCTCTTGATTTACAGTGCTGGGAAGAAAGTCACATTTTTACCTTTACACTGTCTGGATAAAGATTTTTTTTTCTCTCCTTAATTAATGGTTTATGGCAACAAAGTTCTTTGTACCTTTTGCATGCCCCAATATTGATTTGAAATGGAAAGTGAATCATTGCGCTAACAGACGGTGAAGGAGAAAACGGCTTAAGTAGTTCCCTTGTGTCAGCAGGTTAAGCAAAGCATTTCACACAGACTTTTATAGCTCAAGAAAGTGCTTTGTGCCTGAAAAGACTAAACTTAAAACAAATGTCAAATGTGACACCAAAGGGTAATGGCAAGACACAAAATGAGGTGTTTCTTAGGTAAGCCTTGTTTGTCACTTGAGACTTTACTCCTCCTTAAATGTGTCTTAGGAGAAAAGAAGACTAGTTAAAGTGTTTATTGGTTAAACATAATGCATTCTTACTTTACTTGATAACCACAATAATCTGACAAAGCTCATTTGACATAGTAAATTGAATCTACAAAATTATGATGAGTTAATTCTGACTGTTCTTAAAGTATTGTGCAATGAATTTATTCTCTAAAAACTGTTATATAGCAATAGAAGTAGACATTTTAAGAAATAACAATAACATAAGTTCTTGGAATGTTTGTTCCCAGTCTAACTTAGCGATAATAACCTCAGCAAATTTCCATTATACTGCTAGTCATTCTGGATTTTGAGGGGTGGTTATAGCTGTCTGAGAATGAGGTCAGGAGGTCAAGTGCCAAAGCATGGTGTCATGGAATACAAAGTCAAGTGATGGAGCATATGTGACTGAAGAGTCTTAACAGATGCAGAGGGTAAAGAAAAGAAAAAAAACAACAGAAAAACACACTATGGTGGAGTTTTTTTCTAGGGTAAAAACTTAAGCAAACAGATGTTGACAGACAGAAGTACAAGTTCATCCCAGGTTGAGGAGACATAATTACTTAAGGAAGTCGTCTCTTTCACTGGACATTGAACACATTCAGCCAAGGCTGTGTAGTCATAAAACTGGAGCACACACAATCAGCACCTATCAGCCAACTCCATATTTCTCTCATACTCTCCCATTTGTGTCAGAAGAGTTGCTTAACCTTGCTGTTGTCCTTGGCCTCTGAACTGTTAATAAGCCTATTTGTTAAAATGACACTGGCAGGCAGCATAAGCTTGGTCCCTCTATTCCTGAATACGGGGATCTGTTATACCCCCCCCCCCAGCTCGTCTGGCAGAGGTGAGGGGATATCACTCTGACTGCTGTGACAGCTCTACTTTAGCATATTCATGACGAGCAGAGTCTCATTTCACAGGTGTATTAAAATATCCCTAACCCCTTTCTCATAGGGAACCTCGTCTCACACCACAATGGCTGGATGCCATGCATGAAAATCGATGGGGAAAATATGTAGAAATATAAGCATGCATCAGAGGCTGGGTCAAGAACCTAATTTCACAGTGACACCATAGGTAATTTGGCTCCAGAAATGTTTGTCAATTCGCCATTCATTTGAACAGCCATGGCATTGTGAGGCCCCTCGACGTGAGTGCAAGGTGGCCAACCTGAACGTCTGTATTTATGGTGCACTTTTGTGAATACATTACGCCTGTCACAATGAAATAAGTGACATACTTACATGCCGCGAGGAGTAAGTCCAAAAGGGGTGTGCGCCAGGCGAGGGAGAGATAAGAAGAGAGGTAATTAGTACATTCATCTTTTTTATGATATCATTTTTCAGACATATATGATCACAATGTAAATTAGAAATAAGGAGGGACCTGCAGAAAATGGAATTCATTTGGAGCGGGTCAATTGCCCTACAATAGCAGTGCTGGGAGGCCAGGTGTAATTTACGGTGCCTCTTGGCCCTCTCTCTCTTCTGCCATCCACCTGGCAGAGCCTGATACCCTGCTGCTCCACACAGCTGCTGGGCTTTCTTTTCCACAGATAACACTCTTGTCTTCAAATGAGATTCATTTACTGCTCTGGAAAAGAAGGAAAGGGATGGAAACGGCGGAAGTGATGAGGCAGACCTGCTCTCTTTTTCTCCGGCTTCTTTCTGTCTTTCTTCTGTGATTCCAGCCCAAGCACTTACTGTAATGGCATTCTATGGATTATTGATTTTTGATTTGGTTTTTCTGCCTGGCAGATGCCTCCCATTTTAGCAGAGCCATTACCTCTGTAACGATTAGAAACAAAAAGTTAATTATGTAATTATAAAGCCAATAACAGCCTGCGCTGGTTTACCCTGCTTTAGTCGGTTTAAACATTATCTCTTGTGTGCACATCATAACAGGCGGAATGTGAGGAGAAGAGATTAACGCCTTGGAAAGCAGATGCGGAATTTAATTCTCCAGTCCATGGCTGCCTGGGAAACCATTAAGTAATCACAACATTCTCCCTCGATTAAATTCACGGCTGCCACTTTGCACACAAAGGGAAGGGGAAGAAGAGGTGCCTGCGACGCGCTCCCATTTTTATTGACTGTAACGTCAGTCCCTGCCTGCAGGCAAAGATGAATAAAACTGCTAAATAGGGTGCCTCAATCTGTCAGGAAATGAAAAGTTTGAGTGGGCAAAATAAAATCTAAGTAAAATAAAAATAGAGGGGGTATGTTGTGATGTGTTAGGGATGATAAAGCTCAGTTGGACCAGACAGAATAAATGGGGTAGCGAAAAAGATCTGCTTGATATTTCCCCATTATTTTCTGTTATTTTACCCTACCTCAAATGATTTTTGTCCCCAGAAGCTACAGATAAGGTTGATGGTGAGAGGAAGTGACTGCATTGGTTTAAACAGATTAGAAAGGTCTGGTTTCTGCAGTCATGCACACATATATACATTCTTGCGGTGCACATGTATTGACAACTTGTGACGCTTTCAGTAAGTGAGACTAATTACTTATAGACGGTTATGTGAGGAATTAATAAGGTCTTGAAGTAATATTTACTTGATGTTATGCAATAAACGTGCATGAAACAGCCCTGGAGAGACAGAGGTCAGAGGGGCAGTTTCCTTTTATAAATGAGGTCCCTGCTGTGATTAACAGGGTAATTCATTAGTTTGGTTAAGCCATTTAGTAAGATGGGTGAGACTAGGGCCTATAACTGGAGATTTTCAACAGCTAAAAGCAAGAAGGTGTGCTATGGAAGGTCATATGCCACAATGTCTGAAATAGCAACACACAGCAAAACAAATAGTTTTGTAAAGAAAAAAAAAAGAGAAAGTATTTACCCCTTCTAAATTTCTCCTTTTTGCGTTTTTGTCAAACACAAAAAGGAGCCGAATGTTTTGGAAGATGAAACAGTTGTGGCAGTCGACTGTCAGATGGCTGCTTGTACTGAGCCCAGTTCTGCTGGACATTTCTTCCTGTAAAAAGAGCGTTTCTGCTCCACTGTTGCTACATGCATCCTCGGCATGAGGGGTTGCTGTAAAGTTAGTGACACAACAGAAGCGATTTTCTGCTGTCGCTACTAATGGTCGAGTAAGTGTGACTGCAGCTGTGAGGAAAGATGGACCCTAAATCAGTACGCCACCCTGTCAACACTATAACCACATCACTTTGGACAAAAATTGTATTATCTTTTCAAATTAAATCATTAAGTTTTAAATTGCTTATGTGTTCATACAGTTTATCTCTGTCTTTTATTATTATTTTTTTGAAGAATTGAAATTTATTTTACTTCTTAACACCAAATGTGTACAAATCTACAAAGGGCAAATGCTTTATTGAAGCACTGTATGCATTTCATTTGATACATTTGAAAAAGTTGGGAACTATAGTGTGGCAAAGTAAGAAAAGTATAACTGTAGATATATAGACACCAACTAAACTTAGATATAAGTTCACATTCTGTGTTAAAGACTGTGCTGTTCAATAAGTAACATGTTTGCTAAATGGAGGCATTCTGAAAATCCTTAGATAAGCTTTACTTTAAAGAGTCTGCCACTATCTATCAAGCTCAGGCTATAAGGTTTCTTGCATTGATGTTTGCGTCTGATTGTTGAACACCCCGGATGTGTGTACTTGTGAGTAAATGTGACACTGTTTTTTCAAGGCTATATTTACACGTGCTTCTTTAAAAGCATTTCTTTGAATGTCTGGAAGCCCTATTTAGAAGTCTGACACACATTTACAGGCCGATGCATGGAGGCGCCTGCAGGCACTCACATACACACATACGTACACACACTTCCAGCTCCCTTTCAGATGCATGCAGGCCCCAGTGTGAGAGCCTGCCTGTTGCTTTACTCTTCCATTCCTGTCCATCATGTCCCTCCCAAGAGCTTCCAGTTGTCCCCCAAGGGTTTGAGGCCTGCACTTCCACAGCTCCTCTTCACTCGGTGCAAATGCCAGGATCGGGTTTGGGAAAGGCAGCAGTTTTTGTGTACAGTGGACAGCTGGTACATTCCAGATAACAGCTGAAATTAGAATGAGTACAAAAGCAGAAGGCATGGGCAGCCTCTTTTTTGTCTATCCCTGCCTATTGATGAGCTTTTAATCAGGCCCAACGGGTTTGTGTCTACAAGCATTCACACAATATCATAACAGCACTGGCAGACCTGTTCAGCCTTTTCAAATCTTCTGATTTACACCAAACATTGAAAGGACAACAGAAGACAAGTAATAACAGCAACAAGAAAATAAAATCCAAAAACACCTGTAAAGTGTATTATGGTTTTAAGTAGTTGTTCTTGGTCTATTTCATTAGTGTAAAGAACAAGTAGACTTCTACTTATTGTGTACTGCTTGCTTTTTGTCATATACAGAATGTACAGTTCATCCATCCGACTACTGTTAATACCCACTTGTTCTTGCAGGGTCACTGAGAGGCTGGAGCCTATCTCAAGCACTCATTGGGCATGAGGCCATAAACCCTGGATTGGTCACAACTCTCCATCACAGGTAAATATAGAGACACACAGGACAAACAACCAAGCATGCACACACTCGGAGATCAAAAACTCACATCTAGGAATAATTTACAAATTAGAACATGCACACTGCATGCAGAGAAAGTCCAGGCTCACGACCTTCTTGCTGGAAGGCAGGATGCTTGAAAGGAAAGAGTCCTTCATTCTTTAATGCAAATCAAATCTTGAGGGAAAAGAAGCAAAACAAAGCTAACCACTCCTCCACCATGCATGTATTATAATAAATTGTATTTTAATTCAAAATCTGTACAAACTCAGTTGTTCCACAAAGGACTAATACATTTTGTAGAGGTTGTTATTGAACAAACATCATCATAAAGACCAAACGACATACCAGGCAGGTTACAGATAATGTATAAATGTTTATAGGAAAGAGGGTCAGGTTATAAAACAGTATACCTAACTCTGAACTGAACATATTCCATAACTAAGCATTATTTAATCAATTTTTTTTTTAAATTGATAGAGTGTGAAATAGTGTGGTGAAAGGGTCAAAAAGATGAACAAAAAAACAGCATCAGCGACCAGTTCCAGATTCTTCAGATGAATTTTATTAAATTTCTTTGACTCTGACATCCATCCTCAACATCCAAGAACTCACTGTTCTTACAGTCAATTGGCAACAAACCTGCATTTGATTGGACTAAACCACAATGAAACAGGTCAAACCAAACAACAAAATCTAAACACAAACAAGAATAAGACCATTGATCTAACTTACAAACTCATCTACATAATTAAATGGTCAGCAAAATAAACCATATAATACAGGACAACTCAAAAAGTTACTTTAAAAAAACAACAACAAACAAACAATACAATAGACAAAATAAAACCCTCTAATTGGTAGAACCGAGCGATGTAATCGATGACATCATCCAGCCATTTAAGCAAGAAATACTGGGCCAGCCCCTCCCATACACCTGCCTTGCAGCAAATATGAATGAATCTAAACATGGAGGACCATCCAGAACAGTAACCCTAAACATTCAGCCAGATCTACATGAGAATTGTTTCAATTCATATTCGAAGTTCATTTAAAGTCCATATCAAATCCTAAATCAAAATATCTCCTTTCACTTCGCAGCTATATGCATTACTCCAGTTAGGGAAAATGAGAAAATATGAATTTTTTTAGTTTATAAATACTTTACTTTGTTGCATTTTAAATAATTTGTTGTGTCAAAAAGACACTACTGACATCTAATGAACAAATTACCAAACAAAACATTCAGATGCATTTCAATCTGAAACAAGCTTTGTTGGACTTGTTAGCCAGACAAGTGATTGATAAGCAAAGACAGGTTTTTATATTTAAAACAGAAACCTGCACTCAACAGCATATTAATAGTAGCATACAAGACCAAGCATATTCATGATGTATAATGCACACACACTAGGCATGTGACACCAAGAATTCACTTTCTCTAAAAAGCCGAATTCCTTGCTGTGTCGCTTTTGAACCGGGTCAAAGCCCCCACCCACAGGCCCAGGCAGAAAGGATGGGAAAACTAATGACTACAATAGAGTGTTTGCATTTTTCTTGGGTCTTGAAAAACACAAAGAACAAGGCCAGTGACAAGCTCCATTATTTGGTTGCTCTGCCAGTGAGGCGACAGCTCCTGCTGAAGAGATGAAAGTGGGGGTTTTGGGATAGGGAGGACAGAAGAATGGAGTGAGTGTGTGAGTGTGGATAGGTGGGGGTGGAGGGGTGGGGTGTCAAGAGGACCAGGGAGATGGCAGGTGATGAGGACAGTCCCGCCCTCCCTGCCATAACCCATGTCGCGTGGAGCTACGGGCCCATCAGCACAAAGACAAATTATCGCAGGGGGAATTTCACGGACAGGAAGAATCTGTCACCTAGTGGAGCCCTCCCTTTAAGGGACTTCACACAGCTATTATGAGCTTCTTTAAGGAGAGAAAATTCACTAAGGGGGTGGCGTCCAACAACCCCAGAGCCAAGATGGATGGAGAGGAGAAGGTGGGGGTCATAAGTTAGACAGAACTGGTTTTGCTTTCACTTTTTTTTTCTTCCTGGCAACTCTTAAATATTTTTCCCCATTCTAGATGGTGCTGTTAGCTGAAGTAACAAAACAGAGGCCAGTGTGTTTTTTTAATATTTCACTTTATAGTCAAAATATTTAAATGCCTTTTTTTGTTTGTTTGTTTTAACAGAAATCACTTGTGAAATGTTCAAGATCTTCGGATAGCTAAAGGCTATATATTGACAAAGATTACCTTTCAATAGAGTGAAAAAGCTGCGACTAATTTTTTTTTATCACTTTTTGTTTACATTATATTCTTGTGAAAAAGTAAGCAATTTGGGTATCAGCCTTTTTAATGCTGAAATATGGCTCCTATCAGAACTTAAATACATATTAATGATCTGACCAACTGCAAATGAAGTACTTTGTTTCTGGCTTTAGAATTGCATTTTTTTTTTATTAAGCAGGAAGATATTCTGACCCATGTACTCATTGGCACTGTGGATGTACTAAGTTATTATGCGAAACATTGGTCATGTGATGAGAGAAATATTAAGGTGTCTGTCAACAGCACACTTGTAGGAAGAATAGTTGTAATACACCATAATTTGAGAGCAATAGATGTTGTATAAAAGTGGTCCAAGAATGGAACGACCTTCGGTTTTTGATAGGTCTAATTAATAATTATCAGACTCTCCATTGTCAACAAATGCAGGCATTTTAACAGACGTTATTTGGAAAATGTATTTATTTTTTGTATTTATTTATAGTAAATGTAATAAATAAAATAAAAGTATTAGTAATTTAAGGAAAGGATTTTTTGACATGATTATTTTTTTATTTTCTTTTTTTTTTTTCATGTATTATACAACATCCAGTGATATCATTCCCCCCTTTTTTGTTCATAGTATATCATTCATGAGACCTCAACATGTGTAATCATGCTCAATATTTTATAACAGGTTGTATTACAACAACTTATTCTTATTCAGAGTGTTCGCATGTTTCCAAACATCTCAGCCTATAATAGGAACAATGGGGCTTTAAGTTGTACGTGGAAAGAAGCCACATCCATTGTGTTCAAAGATATCATTCCAGTCGAACCATTATGACATCGCCTTTTAAATTTGTCTTGGCCAACACAAAAGAGCAGTGGCCCTTTAACAAATGTGAAGGGGATTATTCTATCCCTTCAACTTCGAACCCCACAGCCTTTCTCCTCTCTTTCACACAGGGGCATGAACTTGGATAGGTTCTGCTTCTCCCCCCTGCTGAACACCACATTTTAAACACACAGTCACAATTGGTTGGATTAACCCACTCCTTGCCCCCCTCTTCTGTGGAGCAATCCTTCGGACTCAGCAACCCCTACCTTGCTCACAACCAGCAGAGGTGCATGCTAACTGGATCATGCTTTGTCCAAAGTAAAAAAAAATAAATAAATAAAAGGAAGACAAGTGTCTCTAACTTTTCTCATGTCACTTTCTCTCTCTCGGCCCCCTGTGTAGATGGGGATCGGCAGCACTTAAAAGAGGTTCCTTTGAACTGGATTCATGAACAATTTGCATAAGCAGATTTGGCTGAGGAGAATGGAGGGGTACTGCGGCTGGTCATTAATATGCTAGCTAATTCAGTACATTGTAAGCCCATTGATGCTTTACTAAAGGGCAGTTATCCCATTGCCTTTGTTTAGGCCTGAACCAGTCTCAGCAGTTGTTACAAATTGCAGATTTAATTGATTTAAAATCGGCCATAAAAGTGCACAATGAGCAGTGATATGGCGATATTTGATGACAGAGCACTGCTGAGTGACTTTGCTTTAAAAGCAGTGTTAATGTCTGTCTAATAAATGAATGGGATTGCAAACAGCTGTGTCTGTGTGATAAACATCATATGCAGATAATGTGCCATTCAGAGCTGCTTATTTTAGAGCATCACCAACATAAACACATAATTGCAAAGCTCATTTTCATCACATTCCTGAAATGATGCCCAATCAATCGCATCCCTGACTATGTGTCTGATTTAGATTCAAGATGCCTTCCAAAGATAACACGGTGCAAGTGATTAAGTGGGGGTCCATTAGTGTTGTCATGACTCAGCCATGGTAATATGCACCCCACATTTTTACACTCAGCACCAATTAGTGGCTGCAACAAAGCCTGACCAAACATAAACACTGCGGCGTTGTGCACTTGTTGCTACAATAAAGAGTAATCCCTGGATATGCCGAACAATATTAGCTTTTCAATTACTCCTCAGAGCCTTTGAGCGACAGTCTATTGAAGAGAGAGCCACCCCCAACCAACACTCACATGGCATTCACCACAGGCGTCTCCAGTACGCCACTTGACATGAGAATCTGAAACATTTTTCATCTCAGGATACAGTGGCTCCTCACATCTCATCCCTTTTTCTGCACATCCAAAAATCTGTTTGCACTACTCAATTTCTAACCAAGGCTGTTGAAAATTGGGGTAGTTAAACAGAGCATAAAAAAATGCAGATTTTTTAGAAGAAATTACCATGTTTTAGAAATGATAAGAATGGAGGATAGAAATGTGGACATGGAAAGAAAAGGTTGTTGAGCACCTCTCTTCTTGAGTTATTTTACTATTTACAAGTCCCAAAACTGCACTTCAATTGTTGCTATTGTCAGTGAGGGTTGACAAGTGGGTATTCTGTTGGTGCCTCTGTGTGTTCGACGCCCATTCTCTCCAATCTCCTGCCCCTGATAGGGCCACATCAAAGCTAAGGGAGCTGTTCTTTGTGGGAGCTAGGTCTCTTGACTCTCAACATGTGGTTTTCTGGCTCTGGACATCGGCACCTTTTAACCCATTCTGTCGAGATTAGGCATTGCCTTCAATTGGGCATTAGTGAAACTATAGTAACCAATAAGAAGCTTGTTGCTGAATGGAAACTATGTATCTTGTCGCAGCGGAGCTGTTGGAATATCACAATCCCAGACAAGTTCCTCTGTAGGATTTTGGCTGCCTGGATGGGGGCCCCTTCTTTTCATGCTAACACACTCACACACACACCCCCACGCACCCCTACACACATTTGTTGCAACCCATGCACTGTAATGGTAATCTAAGAAAGGGGAGGCATTGTTTTCCACAGGGCACAAGCATTTAATTATCTCTCTTTTTTTCATCTCTTGCCCAAAACAGCAAGTAAGAAATTTGGATCAAAATGAATATCAACAATTCAAGAAAAGGGAGGGAGGAAATGTTGCACACAGTGAATAAAGCTAGTAATGCTTGCAAGCTTTGGAAATAAACAGGAACTAATAGAGTGGGTCCCTGCTGCAGTCTTGGCTGACACATGACTGGTCCTGTGGAGGGTGGAAGAAGAGGCAGTGGGCCAGGCAGTGTCGTCAGCTCCCAGCTTCATTAAGAGGTGCAAACACAACTCCACAGTACCGAGGCCTAGGGCTCCATCAGTCAGATCCTGGCCTTAGCCTGGGCTTAACATGAGCTAAAGACGCCAGACAGCACACACTCATTAAAGCCAGGCTCCTGGAGCAACTGTCACTGGCTAGAAGCATTTCTTCCAGATTCCTGTTGAGGGGAATCTTCACAAATCCTCAGGTCAGCTCACTTCGTTCCAGAGCCAGTAAGAGTTTGGATTAGAGAGGTTACTACAGTCAAAACATTTGTTCACCCAACTAAGCGATCTGATGTTGTTACATATTGACTTATTTCAGTAATAAATATGAAACCTTAATTTTAGGCAACTGTGTGTCATTTCTGACATCTCAATACATCACTGAGTGCATGATGTGATTAATAGTTTCAAACAGTGACAGAGAAAAGCCACGCTAATGCCATCAAATATACTCATCATAGAGCTGACACTTGGCTGGTGCTTTTTGTCTCACCGTTTTGTTATAAAGCCCCAGTTACAGTGTTCACTTGGTGCTGCTCAGTCAACACAAGCCTCACACTGGCTCAGACAGAGCAGAGAGAATCACCATGAGGGTGGATTGATTTTTGGCTGGCTGTGGACAGTGAGCAAGAGACAGCGGGCCTCCAGACAGAAGATTGGCTGAATTCTGTAAAGACTGGAGCCTTCTGTGAGGTTGCCTGCCCCACCACATGGAGTGCTCCAACAGTGACCCTGCGCAAACTGGCAAGTGCCAACCGTCTGCTTCCGTCTGCTTGGCATATTTGGCCATTTAGTGTGTGCTTGTGAAGATCAAATGGGTTAAGATCGCCCCTCTTAGTGAGCAGAGAAAAAAGAACATCAAAAAGGTGTAAATTTCACTTCCCCACTTTTGATTAAGTCAAGCATGAAAAGAAATGTAATACTCTCAAGTGGCAAGGGTTTACACTATTGATGCTGTTACTTCTGCTTCAGGAGGCCCAATCAGCCAACAGGGAGCTGAGTAAACTCGCCCTGAGTTTTAGGGGAGGCCAGATGGAGGGCTTTTGCTGTGCCTGAAAAGACAGCTTAAGAGCTCGCCTCCTCAATCCCACTCAATACTGACTGTGTGAAATCCTGGCCCTGGCTAACCCAACCCCCCAACCCACCCGTCTTCTCCAAAGCTGGTGGCTACCACCATATGGGCTTGTTTAAAAACTCCCACAGGCTGGTACAAAGCACAACAACACAGTTTTCATATCAAGTGCTCTCTGAAAGAGGCCCCCCCTCTGACTCCTTCCCTTCCGATTCCAAAGCCTGTCACGGGTTCTGCTCTGATTAATAGTTGGTGTTGGCCGTCTGGTTGGCAGATCATTTTGTGTGATGATTAATATGAACTTGTAGGCTCAGTTTAGATTTCATATGTTTATAAGAGAGCCGCCGACTGTCTGGGTGTTTGCCTCTTAACCTACAAAATAAACTCTTAAAGCGCTACAAATACCAATGGGCTGACCCTACAGTGCAACATGGCACCTTTTTACTCTGCTTTCTGACAAAAGTCTCTCACAAAGCAAAACTGAAGTAGAGCAATGCCCCTGGTAATATGTGGTGGACAGCAGAATGGAATGGCTTTTGTAAAGACTTAATAGAATCTTTAACCGTTCCAACAATCCACTCCCATGGAGTTGCATTAAGTAGATATTGTTAAGGGACAATGACCTAAATAGCTCAACATCAACCTCATTAGGCATGCAGGCAGGGCCTAGGCCATTTCATGGTGGAGGCTATTGTCAAGGCTCACCCCAGGTAAGCATTAAATTGCAAATGATACCCTGAAAGGCAAAGAGGAGAGGACAGAGAGGGAGAGAGTGAATATTGCAAACACAGAGAAAATGGTTCTCAGGACAACAGAGAATGAAAAGGCGCTTGGTGGAGCTGCTCTGACCGTAAAAAATCCAATACATCACAGCTTTTGGGGAGCAAATTCCACTCGTCTCCTAAGTGTCTTATTTGTAAGCAATGCTGAGCACAGGCCTGTGCAGGGAGACAGAAAAAAATAGTGGGGGGAGCAAGAAAGAAAACCTAATGACAGACTGATAGCAATTACTTGTGCCCGTCAGCAGGTTGTCTTCCACATAGCATTCTTGGAGAAAATTAGACAAGTGGGAAAAATAAGGTAGGGAAAGGGGATAAAGAGGTAGAAAATAGTGTGGATTGAGTCTGAAGAAGGAGTCTCTGTGGTCTCTTTACAGTGTCACAAACTTTCCAGCAAAGTCTATCTCTCAGCAAATCAATAGCTGCACCTTCTGCACCAAACAATCTTCACCTAATGACCCCTCAGATCAACATGTTAATAAAGGGGCCTCCAAAGAATAGTTTGCTTTTACAAAGTGCTCTTGTGAGTGACATTAAAAGAAACTCAAAAGCGGGAGGTGTGCTCCCCAGCGGAACTGCTCTCTGTCACCCTTCCTGGTGAGAAATTGTGGCTTTGCATATTCCTTGTCACTGGTAGCATAAGTTAAAGGACCCCTGAGGACAGAGTTAGTCACTGCTTGCCTTGTGGAGTGGAGTAAATTAAAGCGGGGATTAGGGCAGGCAAAATTGTAGATGACAAGCAAGGCGATGGCAGCCACATCAAGTGCTCTTTAGGCCCATATGTCTTCATGAGGCACAACAGTGGGGGCCACTGATGAGGCCACTGCACAGCAGTTCAGCCCATTCAAGCTGAAACTAAAGACAGCTCCTCATTTTCCATTCTGTACTTGTGTTGCTGCTCTTTGGTAAAATTTAACGCAACGTAAGTGGAGAAATATCAAACATTAGAGCCAAAGAATTTTGAAAGGATCAATCAATCAATCAATCAATCAATCAATCAATCAATCAATCAATCAATCAATCAATCAATCAATCTTAACACTGGTGAGGAATACAGTATTCCCCATGAACTGAATTAAATTTCCCAATTATCCAAAAGAGCTTTAGATAACTATAATACCTAAAAAAAAAAAACTGTCAATAAATTGCAAAAAAAAAAAATAGCAGTATCATTTTTCTTTCCAGTTTGCCTTATGAGTCTCAAATTAGGCAAAGAACCAGTGTCCTTTGTTTTCATCTCAACATGTTAGAATAAAAATCAGAATCAATTTTGATTGATTATGAAATTGATTGCTTTATTAATTGTTGACGCCATTTTGGTGTGTCATTAGTCCTGAAGTTTAATTTTCAGAAGCTAGAGTCT
>CAEGAG010152524.1:0-62040 GCA_903067065.1 Brachyrhaphis terrabensis
TTCCTCCTGAGCAAGGAGACGTGTTACGTTACATTGAACTTGCGTCTTCCTCTACACATATATTCCACCTGTCTCACGCTTACCTTTTCTGCTCGAGCGCCCCTGGTGGCCGGTAGAAAAAAAATGCATAAATAAGCCGCATCATTGTATAAGCCGCAGGGCTGAAAGCGTGAGACAAAAGTCGCGGCTTATAGTCCGGAAATTACGGTACTAGCTTGTTGTTCATTAAGTCATTTTTGGAATTAGATCTCTTAAAGTCACAGTATGTAGCTTTTATAAAACATATATATTTTTACATATTTGTTCCAACTGTCACCATGACATGATAGTAAAATATGAGACAGATAATCTGTGAAAAGATCGATTTCCTCCACCTGTTCGCTGAGCTATTGCTGTCTGAAGAAATGCTCTCCTCAAACCAAAAACAGCCAATCAGAGCCAGGAGGAGGGGCTGAGCGCTGTCAATCAATGTTGAGAATGCGCTACTAAACATGTTTATGGCAGAGAAATAACTTACAGGAAAGCTTTTTATGTGCCGTCATTGGTGGCTATGCTAACTAGCTTAGCATTCAAGGGAGAAGCCATAGCGCAGCAGAGAGTGAAGGAAGGAAGGGGGGAAGAGGCGCACACACAGTCATGATGGACAGCATTAAGATTACAAGAATAAAGTCACTTTTCGAAAATAAACTCGAACAAGAATAAAATCATAATAATACGAGAATAAAGTCAATATTTCAAAAATAAAGTCGTAACATTATGACTTTAGTCTCCCAATACCACAACTTAATTCCAATAAATTCATATTAGTTTGATTATTTTCAATTATTTCAACTTTATTTTTGGAATATTTTGACTTAATTCTAGTACAATTTTATAATACCACAGTTTTATTTTTGTGGTTTTTCACAAACATTCCTCAGCGTGTTCCCAATACTCAGCAAACAAATCCTGTATTGTTCAATCTGAGCTTGGAGGAAGCCATGTTGGCTGTTAAATGGCAGCAAATCTTGTTTTGTTTTTTAAAATATGAACACAAAACCAGTGTAATATAATCATTATGCTACTGTAATATAACGTATTCTTTCTCAATAAAAGGGTTAATATATATAAAAAACTGCTACTCCAACAATTTGGCTTTTAAAACACTAAACTGCAGACACAATGTACTTTAGTAGAGCTTTCTACCTGCTATCATTGCACTAACCATTATTAACCCCAATGTTCAGAAATATAGGACTGAGTCTGTGTTTTTCTGAGTCTGAGGTCAAACAGAGTGTTGTAAAATATGATAAGGTTATCGTAAACATCTCCAAGGCCTCGGCTGCAGGCTGCACCAGATTCTCCATCTCCTCCATTACAGAAGCGAGAGGCTCGGGGATTGAAAATTACCTTTCTGTGTCCGGAGGCAGAATTCATGGGATCATTTTGAGAAAATGCATCTGCAAGGACACAGAAGTCTTCTTCAGGTCTAACCCTTTGATCCTTAAGAGACCCCCACCTTCATGTTCCCCCCTCAGGGACTGGCATCAGTGTAATTGAAGATCATTACTAACCCACAATGCAACCCTCTCAGCGACCGTCTTCATAATGGAAATGAACTGTGCGACGCGGCGCTGCACACAACAGCAGAAAATGGAAGCCAAGAGGTAGAAGGAGCGAGGGACGTCTTCCAAATTGAAATGAAGTGGAAATATCCCGTCCGCGGCGCCATTGGTTAGCCAAGGAGCCGAAACGAGCGAGATTACTGGCTTACATTTGTAGCTCCTCAGTGTTTTTGTTTTGTTTCGCTGAAGTGGGGTGGTACGGCGGCGGCGGCGGTGTGGGGGATGTGTGTGTGCACTTCAAAAGAATTTGTAACAAACCTAATTCATCTGAAGCGTAGGATGAGCTGGTAAGAAAGATGAAAGATGAAAGTGAGTTGGCATGGAAACAGAAAGCACATCAGTGCTCGCTGGCACACAAAAGGGCTGCCTGTGTTGCATGCTGCATTTCAGCGGGAAGAGATCCAGAGAGGCTTTAAGTGCTATCATGACCTTACAAACAAAATTAGTCAATTATGACTAACTAGGGTGCTCAATTTCCACTTTTTATTAGGCCATGTTTTTCCTCTATTTTTCATAATTAGGAGCGGAGAATCAGGATTTTTGTGAAACAGCTCAGAGTTTATTTTTCTCTTTTACTTTTTATGTTTGACTACTAATTTTGCTTCTTTTTTATACACTTTCTCTCAACATCTGGCTGCTTCCATCAGCTTTCATCTAATCAAAAATTCAGGTTTGGTGTTAATTGGAAAGCTGCAAAAGTCCGCACGTCTTTTCTCCAATTTGATGTCAGAAAGGGGGATTCCACACACACACACACACACACCCCCACAGACACAAACTTTGCATTGACTTCCATTCATTTTTAAATAAATTTCTATAGCCTAATCCTGATCCTAGCCCAAAAACAGATTTTTCCTTTTTGGCCTTTGGGCCCGAAAGGACCAGTGGGTCGTCACAACGTAATATTTGTTGGAAAAATTATAGTTACAAGTTGAAAAAATGCTAAAATACACAAAACACCACAAATAGTATGTATTTCTACTTTAGTAACTATTAATATCTAACTTAACCATTACCAGTATATTCTCCTCACCAACCTTAACCTAAAATAATTTTCACATCAGACCTCTAAGTGTAACCCTTAATCCTAAAAAAATGTTTGTAAATGGACTAGATTAGATCCTAAGAGAGGTAGAAAAGCTAATCCTCTAACATTTAGCACCCTTAGCTTCCCCTAAATTAATTTTTACAGATAAATTTTAAAGCGCTAATTTTCTTGGCTATTTTGCAATCTTTCAGTTGAATAAAGTTTTACGTTTTGGTCATCAACTGTTAAGAATTATTTAAGTAGTTAAGCATTTATATTCATGCTCTTATTTTGAAGTAAGTGAAGACTGTTTACGCAGCAATTCCGTTTCCTTTCCTGCTAGTAACTTTATTTAAAACAAGAAATTTACAGGAACAAAACAAAACAGTAGCGAACAAGAAACTAACAAACACAATGTCCACAGGTATTATAGAACATGTAAATTATAATGTAAATTTATGCTTGAGGGTTGTAGACTTTGAAGGAGAGATACAATGTGAATTGAAGTTAGCGCTCTATGGTTAGCTTCTGCTAACCACCATTTTGATTTAGCACTTTAGTATTAGTGGAACTAATGTTTATGATTAGTGCTTTAGAGTTATTATTATTATATACAAGTTGAGCTAAAAATAGTTAGCTAAGCTGCAAAGGTATCCAAGCCTAAAATAGCACCTCAATGCTAAACATGTAGCAGCTAATGCTAATGCCAGCATCTACACTACAGTCCATGTTTCTAACGAATCTCCATGAAAAATCAGGAGTTCTTGAAACTCTGGAAAGACGAATGGATAGAAAAACACTTTGCTCCAATCTGATGGTTGGTCAGGTTGTTTCTCTGCCATTAACATGGTTGTTAATAACTAGTTTTGGACTTAAATTGCACTTAATAAATGACAGCCCCTGTAATTAACTTGATCAAACATTTTAATTAAGTCCCACCACTAAAAGTAGTGGAATTATTTGGAAGTTTTATGTTGGATATTCTTTACATAACGGCTCCGACAAAACTTACGATCAGTTATTAGAAATCTGGCTTTGTCTGAAAAACAAGACTAACCTTGTTTTTTATTTGCCTGTTGCTAAGCTACATATCTCACATATTTTATTTTGTGTTAATTTTTGATTTTATTCAGAAGCTGCTCCAAACTTTTAGCACAGCAATAGAATGTTGTCAACTACAAATAAAGTGAATTTAGACGATCTGACACATTTCAGCTGTTCTATTGTATTAAATTAGCTTTTTCTTTTCCTATTTTCCAGAACTTTTTTTTTTTATATATTTACTGTAATTTGCTTTAAAACAGTTTCTTTATTTACCTGTAAAACACCTGAATTAGCCTGTGTATAAAAAAAACGTGCCTCAGAAAGGATGCATGCGAACAGTAAAGTCTCAAAGAGAAAGTTTTTCTGCAAACTGAAGCAGTTCCCTCAAAATAAACACACACAAAAAACATTAAAGCCGACGGTCGTTTCCAGAAAAGCAAACACTGCGCAGGACTGTGGCCCCCAAACATTTGCGGTCCGACCCG
Source organism: Brachyrhaphis terrabensis (assembly GCA_903067065.1). NCBI lineage: Eukaryota > Metazoa > Chordata > Actinopteri > Cyprinodontiformes > Poeciliidae > Brachyrhaphis > Brachyrhaphis terrabensis. The sequence continues at coordinate 4,161 of CAEGAG010152524.1, forward strand.
TGGAAACAAAGAGGGGCCTCTAAACAGGTAAACCAGCCGGTCGGCGTGTTTACCTTTCGCCGTTCCCCCTGCTCTGCAGAGAAGTTTGATCTTTTTCTGCTGTATATCCCGCAGTGTCACAAACACAATGCAGTGTCTCGCAGCTTCAAAGGCCCATCAGTGACAGGTTCAGGGGGGGAAGATCAAATATTCATTTCTCAGACGCAGAATGGAAATTTAAATGAAATACAGTGAAAACAGAAAAATAATGGCTTGTGTCACCTGTGACAGGGAGTCACTCCGGAGGTAAAACCTAAAGGCTCTCCTTTGTGTTGTATTTTATTTCATAATAACGTTCTGCTAGCTGGCAATCACTGTTCTGCTCTTAAATTTGCTTGCAAGGAGCTTTCAAAACTTAAGGATTAGTTCTGTTTTGACAGTCTGAGGAAGTAAAAAAAAAAAGTTGGATTTTAATTCTTTCATCTAAAAGCGTTTTTCAGTCCATTAGGAAACCTTCAGCTCTCTCGCTCTTCCAGTTAGTGAGCGCGAGATCGCAGGCTTGTTATGGCTTTAATTAAAACTTTGCAGTTTGTTGCTTGTTATGGCACCAAACGGCCTCATCACATCATCGCATTAGCAGCAATCCTCCTCTCGCGGCTCCCTTTTTCAACAAAATATCCCTGTGGGCCTTTGCGGCCCGCCCAGCGAGGAGCTAATTGAAATAAACTGCATTAATGACACGCTGTATGTCCTTACGAGCATCACTCTCTAATGCCCTCATGTTTATGATTATGGTGGGATATTGATTTCAACACTTGAAAAAAGATATGCGTTTTATCAAACCATCCAAACAGCTCCCACTCTCTCCTGGTGGCTTGTTTACAGCCAAAACCGTCTCCATCGTAAACACCAAAAATTCCCACTGCAGTTTGAAGACGATCATCAACAAATAGTCCTTTTTGCTCCTCCTGCGCATCCGCAGAGGGAGAAACTTCCCCCGAAACGTTGGGCTGCCAGCTGAAGTCTGGGCAGGTCCTGGACCGGGTTCTTCATCAATATGACAGCGATCACAAAGAGGCTGGCCCGCCGAAGCCTCCAAAGCCAAACTTCACACAGAGAAGAGGAGCCAGCTCCACTTCAGTGGAGGACATGAAGAGGTGGAGGGCTTTTCAGGATTACCCTGATCCCTGCTTTGCCGGCACTTGAAAACGAGAGCGTCTGAGCAGAATCCAGTTCTGGTAGAGTTGAATCTTTTCATCTGCACTGCAAAAACACCAAAATCTTAACAAGTAGATTCGGTCTAGATTCTAGCACGAATATCTTGAAGTAAGACAATAACTTAGAAGTAACTTTTCAGCACACTGACCTTGTTTTAAAGGTGACCCGGTATGCTTCCTTGAAAAGGTTAGGATATGTCTGTATTCTGTGAAAAATTCTATGTTCATTACATTTTTTACACAAAATCCTTCTTAGATAATGAGATTTGACCTGCTCAGTTCTGCCTATGTTGAGCTCCTTTCAGAATGAGCTGTTTTAGGGTTCTGTCCCTTTTATGCAAATAAGCTGCTGCTGGCCACGCCTCCCAACTCATCATTTACACTTGAAAATGGCAATAGATACGCCAATATTACCAACTAAACTCTTGTCTTCACCAGCAGCCATTGTAGTAAAACCAGCTAACCAAACATGCTCACTGTCTAATAATGAAGTGGGTTGGATTACTAGGTAACGGGCAGTGCCCGCTGATTGTGACATCATATTCAGGAGGTTTTTGAAATGGGTCGTTTTTCATACACCAAAAAACCTTAAATTATTGCCATAAAACAACTGGATGTTTATCAAAGTGCTTCAACTTTAGAAGCAATAGAAACTGGAATGGAAGAACAAAAATCTGCAAAAATGAATTTTGCATAACAGATCACCTTTAAGTCAATAATTCCTTAATATTGATGAAAAAGTTCTAGGCAGGTTATTTCACTTATAACAAGACATTTTGTCCATGTTGTAGGTGAAATAATCAGCCAGCGCAGCTAGAACTATTTAATCAATATTAAGGAATTATTGGCTTAAAACAAACTCCTATTTCTTGCTGAAAAGTTACGTGTGAGTTAGTTTTGTCTTATTTCAAGTGTACTAAGATATTTGAACTAGAAACTAGACAAAATACTTGTTAAGAATTTGTTTTTGTGTTTTTGTGTGTTTTTTTTAATTACAGATCTCTGATATGCTCACTGCATTTATTGCACCATTTAGAATAAAAGTGTGCTGCGTCCTTAAATCACACCAGTCCGCTCCGTCTCCCTGTTTGCATTCAGTGCATGTATGGATGCATCTTAAGGACGAGGAGGTGCTCCTGCAGCGGGGAGAGCAGGGAAGGGAGACTCGCAGGCACATGTTGAAAGGCATGGCTGCTCTTTAATGTGCCTCCAGCTTGGGAGTTTTGGGCCTAATGAGGTGCTGTGGAGCTCTGCTCTTCCATCTCCCATCGCCTACTCCAACAGCCCACATACTGCCACTGCTGCACCGTTCAGGATCATTAAGGAGAAGCACCCAAATTCCTCTAGGGGCCTTAGAAGATGGGAAAAACATCCAAAACAGGTCTTCAGATTGGAGTTTGAGAGAGGTGAGAACGAGGAGCCAGGAGCCACGTTGCTAAACCAGCACAGACGTTCAAACTAGGCAGATAAGTTAGCAGGGAGACAGAAAATCTGACAAAACCAACAAAAACCAAAAGTTAAAACTGATTCATGAGCTAGGAATCTAATGTATCTCTCAAAATGTGCTTGCTGCCACTAATGTGCTAACAGTGGAGCTAATTTGTTGTTTTGTGCTTTACCATTTTTGAAAACGTTTAGCACACTTAGTTTTTTGTTACTTTTTCCACATAAATTCTAAAGTGCTAATTTTCTTGGTGTTACATCTTAATGTTGCTTACATCTACTAAAAGCTTTAATCTTCCTTTATTTAAAAATACAACTCAGAAAGTTAATATATGCTGAAAAAGTTCAATATTTTTTGCCACTCTACTGGTGTTTTCACATGTAGACAAGTTATAGTGAAATACTCAAACTAGGGCTGTCAAACAATAACAGTTCTTAATCTGATTAATTACAGGGATAATCCCAATTACGTGGTTATCTTCCCAAAATTAACTTTTCTGTATAAATTCTAAGCCGTTGAGTTGCACGGCTGTTTTGTAAGATTTGAGGTGAATAAAGTTTGACGTCTGTGTTGAAGTTTAAGTTATTGACAGTTAATAATTCTTCAAGTTGTTTATTTTTATATTTTTATATGCCTGTAGTTCTGCACTAAACAGTTTAAAATCTACTGATGCACGCTTTCAGACTGAAATGGTCAATTAGGCAAAATCAGAAGCAGAGTTAGCAAAACTCAACAACTATAAAACTGAAACTGTGAGTGAAAGATCTGTCCGAAGAACCAGTTCCTGACCCATTCACTGTACAGGTAACTGCACAGTGAATGGTTGCAGCTTTGCTTAAACGTGTTGGTTGTGAGGTGTGATTTATATCTACACTGAAAAAAATCCAAGACCTGCGACAGACTGGCGACCTGCCCAGGGTGACCCCGCCTCAACTGGATGGATGGATGGATGGATGAAAAAACACAAAAAATGGTGCAAACTGTTTTTGTCTAGTTTTCTAGTGCAACTATCTGAATAAACTTGCAATAAGAAGAAAAATAACCTACAAGTAACTTTTCATCAAGATAAAGGAGCTTATTGTAAGTCAATAGTTCTAAGAGGTGATAATTAGTGACTTAATGAATAAGCTCATTAATTTTTCTGCTAAGTTACTTGTAAATTAGTTTTATCTTATTTCAAGTAAATGTGCACTAAAAGGTAGATCAAAAATACAGGGTAACATTTTGTGTTTTTGCAGAAATTGAGGAAAAATATGGATACTGAGCAGATGCTGCACTGAAATTGCTTTCCAAAGAAAAACAGGACAAATTTGAATAAATTAAGTGGAGAAGAAATGATTGGTTTAAAACTTTTGCACGGTGCTGTACCTGTAAAATCAGCTCCTCGCTTCAGTTTTAGGCTCATTTTGTTTTCTGCAGATTATTTTTACAAACCGAGGATTCTGTTGAAATGTCAAGTTAAGAAAAAGCGAGCAGTAAAACACATTTAGAGTTGTCAAATTTTGCTTTAAAACATATTTTTACCGTATAAATTATCCCAGCAGAAAAGAGATTAAACCGAATATTTAAACAGGGGTTATTTTTTTATTTTACCACCAGTTTATGACAGCATTTTGCTCCAAGCTGATCATGTTGGAGACAAAAAAATATATACAAATCCATGTGCCTGCATCATACATGTGTAGCATCAATTAAATGATGATTGCTCTGCTGAATGAGCCAAGAATCATCTCTGCATCTTAACTTCAAATTTTCCTAATAACAACCGCAGAGGCAACATCAAAGTGAGGCAATGTATGAAATTTTGGCGGCGTTATATTAATCAAGAGTGTGCCTTTATGTGCACGTCTGTACATGCATGTGATGCTGCGGCTGTTGTGTGACAGCGCTACACGGCCCGGCGAACAGGATGAATAATCCCCAGCACCATCAAAGGCTCCTCAGACGGGAGCTCAGGCCATGACAGCGGCGCGAACGCAGAATCTCCCAGCCTGTCTCGTACCCCCCGGGGACAGCAGAGGCCGAGGAGAAAGGGGAGAGAAATGGAAAAATGGGGAAAATGACAGGAGAAGAGGAAGAAGCAACACAGCCGATGGGGGAAATTGGAAAAAGAGGGAGAGAAAAGTGGAGAAAAAGCAAAAAAGTAGAAGGGAGATGATGTTTGAGGGGAAGAGATAAAGTTAAATGGAGTCACTCTGAGTTTATTTAAGTGCTCCTGGTATAGTTTTCATCAGAGGAACTGTACTCAAATAAGAGTTTAAATACTTCAACATACTTTACTCAGGTAAAAACAAAAAGCAGCCATCCTAAAAATTACTCAATTAAAAGTAAAAAAGTATTTGGTAAAAAAAATCTACTCAAGTCCTGACTAACTGATGAAATTATCATTTAATATTGAAAAATTACATAATCAGATGAACCAAAGTATAAAGTTAGTGGAAATTTGGGTATTTTAAGGACCGAAATGATAATAATTCATAAAAATAGCAAGAAATTAAAAAAAATTCCAAATCAGTTACTTTCAATAAAAAAAATGTATGAAACTAACAAAAACTGCAGGTGTGGGCGTGCGGTGGTGGCGTAGGGGTTAGCGCGACCCACGTTTGGAGGCCCTGAGTCCTCGACGCGGCCGTCGCGGGTTCGACTCCCGGACCCGACGATATTTGCCACATGTCTTCCCCTCTCTCCTTACCCCCTTCCTGTCAGCTTACTATCAAATAAGGGACACTAGAGCCACAAAAAGCCCCCTGGTGGGGTAAAAAAAAAACAAAAAACTGCAGGTGTCTGTCTGTCTGGTGAATTTTTAGTTAAAACATGTTTGTTTTTTATTCAGTGGGTAGAAAATCCAAAAATTTTACTCAAGGTAGAGTAAAAATACTTCATAATAAAATTACTAAAGTAAAAGTAAAAAGTACAATGCAGTAAAAATTCTCCTAAAAGTATTTTTTCCCTCAAAAAAGTTACTCAAGTAAATGGTTACATTTACTTGAGTAACTTTTTTAATATATATTGGGTATTTATTACCCAATATAACTTTTGGGTAATAAATAGTTATATTTATTACCCAACTCTGGTTTTCATTACTCTATCTGAGAGTAATGTCTCAACCTGCAGTTACTGAACAGGCAGGATAAAGTGTATAAAAATAATTTGCTAAACAAAATTAGATTGTTTTATTTTATGAATTTGTCTACTACTGAATTAGCTGGAATTCAATGACATGTTCAGAAAAACCTTGTTATTGATGATGCTTCATGTTTAACAAAGTGAAGGTATGAGAATCTTGTGCTTTTCATCTACTTATGCTGATGACAACCTGAAGCAGAAGCTGCTCCAACACACAATAGAATAGTTCTCATGTGACGTCACACTTCCGTGAACTGACAGTTTTGTGAACTGACACAAAACTTAGATCCAGCTCTCGCCTCGTTCCTAACTTATACATAATGTAAGTACATCTCAGCTCCTACGCGATCTCAGTTTTTTAGTAGTACTAAGATACTTATTATAGTACTTACTGCCGAACTCACTAAATTAGCTTAGCTAACGTAGCTTTTATCTGCTAACTATATATGATACTACACGGACTTACTCTGCCAGTCACCAGAACCTTGTTATTCACACTAAGAGTCCGTCCGTCCTTTACAAATCCGTTGAAACGTTGACTGGAAGCGTGAGGCCGTGAAGCTCCTCCATGTTTGAACTCTTCCTGTTGGTTGTAGGTCGCAGGCAGCTTCTCCACATCCAGACAGATTTTCCTTCTTTGTCACATACGGGTCGATCTGACAGCAGCCATTTTGTTCGTATCTTTCTCTCGCACATATTTGGGATCAATAAAGTATTTTGTTATTAGAAATGTTTTTTTCATGTCGAAGCCTCGGTTCCACGGTCCGCTATGCGCTGCGCATGCGCTTGCCTTAAAGAAGGCGGTGATCACTTCCGGTTCAGACTAGTAGGAATTATTATTTGTTTCTCTCATCATGTGAGTCATTAAAGAGGAAATAATTTATAACTAGTTAATTTTACAATCTTTTATTTTTATTTGGAGCCTAAAGGTCAAAACTCAGAACAGAAACTTTTTGTCTCTCAGAACTGCAGGAACAAAAGGACATCATCCAGGTCCTGCTGCCCAGTTTTGGTTGTTTATGCAACTTTTCTTCACATCTGGGCAGAAGTCTTTTCTAGCATAGAGTCTGACGTCTGTTGTGCTGCAACAGGAGGGACCTATGATGACTTCCCAAGAACTATGGGTTTAATTTCTTGTGAAGTATTAAATGTTCTGGCCACAAAGATGGTTCTTATTCTGCCACCGCAAACGTCTCTGTTCTTGTTGAGTATTGGCCAGAAGAAGCTTTTTCAGCTGAGTTAAGGTCAACATAACAGAGAAATTTGTTCTTTTACCAAAGACTCCAAGAACAAGAACATCATTATTTCTGGCCCGGATATTTGACTATTTATGGATTTGTCTAAATAATCAAATATATTGATCGGAATTATGTCATAAATGTGATGTTTTCTATGAAATATGCAAATTTAAAACCCTAACAATTATTCTTTATTGTTCAGTCTAACTGGATTATGGGAACTCTTCCACATTTAAATTTGTATCCAACTACTTGTTTGGAGGCAGATAACTGAAAAAAACTCCAAACAAAAATAATGACTTGAAGAAAAAAGGAGCATGAAGTTAGCTCTTTTTAATCTAACTTCATGTCATATCATCACAGATGAAACTGTACATAAGAAAGCATGATCTGTTCAGCAGACTGATTACTATATAAAAAACAGCAGATTTTTGCTGAAATACAAAATACTATGATTGAAATACCCATTTTTTTCCTAATATTGTACCTCTTTACGTTTAATTTTTGGGTTGATTCTCACCCAGGAAACATTACAGACTCAAAGATCTGTTTGGAGCCACTTCTTCAACCGATCCAGGTGCAGTCTGGTGGGGATTTGTGGATTTCCCAGTATGACGGAGAGGCTAAGTGACAACAAATCTGCATTCGGGAAACTCCACGCAGCAGGCTGACCTCAGAGCTGAACCCAGAAAACACAAACCAAACGTAACCAAACCAGACCCAGAAAGCATGAACCACTGCAGGACAACAGTAAGGGAACAAAATCATTTCATCATGTTTGTTTATTCCCCCGTTATTTTCCTCAACAATTACCACTTTGCTCTATCCAGTTTCAGCCGGGCAGAAATTCTCGTCTCTCCTCCTGGGATCAGGCAGTTCTCTGTCCGTCTGATGGGGAAACGCAGCAGATCACAGCTGGCTCTGCGCCCACAGATAGAGCTGCTCCCCAGCGGCCTCACACTGCTGCCTCAGATCCCGGTCCAAACCTCCCGCCCGGCCCAAAAGGTCAACCCTCCGCCCCTGGAGCCTGCAACCGTCGCCTCACCTCTGGCACAAACACCACCAGCCTTCCTCTGCCAGCTTGTTACACCCAGACGAACACAATCCATTGCTGTGTTTTATTTGGAGATGAACGTCTGAACTTTCTGTTTGCTAGGTTTGTGTTTCACACTGATGTGTTGGAAAATCAGTGTAATATGCTTCCTTGAACAAAACATGTTTACTAAATTTTTTTGCACAAAGTCATTTTTAAATAATGAGATTTTATTCTATCTTAAGCTGTTTTAGGGCATCTTGTTACTTTAAATCCAAATGAGCTGCTTCTGGTCACAACCCCCAAGTCAATGCTTACACGTTCACGTGAAAATGGCTGCAAACAGAAGCACAATTATACAACCGTACATCTTTGAAAAGCAGAAGTGGAGTCTCCTGCACAACCAACAAGAATGCAGCAAGTGGTTTTTGAATAGGAAGTCAGCAACAAAACACATGTCTTTTCCAGCAGCCATTGTACAGCGCATACAGTGGCAAAACCAGCCAGCCAAACATGCGGAAGCTCAGCTGGGGTTGCTAGGCAACGGGTGGAATTCTACTTGGGTTGCTAGGTAACACTCAGTGACTGCTGATTTGTGACGTTACATTCTGAAGGTTTTTGAAACGACTCATTTTCCAGATAGCAAAAAATATTAATTTATTGCCAAAAAACATCTGGGTGTTTTTTTTTTTTGTTTTTTTTAAAACTGATTTTAGAATCAGTAGAAACCCAAATGGAAGTACAAATATGTACAAAATGTGAATTTTGCATAACAAGTTTTCTATGAAGTATTTCTGGGAAAATCGTTCAAGCACCTCAACTTTGAAATAAGAAGTTTGTTATTGGGATTTAAAGCAACATTAAAACAAAATCTCTGGGTTTTGTGTTGCAGGACACAATAAAAATAAAAACGTTTGTTGCTAAATTTGTTTTATTTTCAGCTGCTGCTGTTGTATTTCTCACTGCTCTGAGCGTTGTCTCATTTGACACAGTGAAAAATGTGTTCCCCTCCTCATGAAATGGAAATAAAAATGGAGTGGCATCAGATTTTAGTGGTTGTAGAATTTCTCTTTTGTTTTGGTAAAAGAGCCTTTTTCCCGCTAGCATGTTTTTTTGGAGGTTTTTTTACCCAAAATGCCCCGTGTTGTAGTCCACTTCCTGCTTTCGGAGTGGTCTCCGGTCCGCTTTGCGTTCATATATATATTTGAACCACACTGGAGTTCACCTCAACTGAACCGAGACCGGGTTTGTAGGTGGTCAGAGTTCGATTAGCATTCACACCTCCCCACACAGTCCTCCAGTCCTTTTTCTAGGCAAAACGACTGGAGCTGAATTTCAGTGGATTAAACAGGGCTGGTGTGATTGATCTCTAAATCTGCTTTTTGTGTTGTTTCCAGGACTTTAGTGACACTGAGCTCATTTATCACTTGGATTAGTTCAGATAATGACTGATAAACATTGTTAGAACAATTCTGAGCGTATAATATTTCCTGCATTCATGTGTTTTTAAAACCGGTGTGATACATTCTCATTTCACCCTCCCTCCGCCTTTAAAAAAGACTTCCAGCTGCCCTATTTGCAGGGCTCCCTTTCATCATGCTGAATACATTGCTCACCATTTTGATACTTTCATCAGCCTCACAATAAGTGAGGCATCCTGGCGACATTACGCAATCAGCTGAAACACTATTACCTCATTGTCCCATTTTTGCGTGGCGGCGCAGGCAGGTACAGTATCTTCCAACCTCCCCCGATCCGACAAATTTAATCATCCCCACACACGACTGAGACTCGCTGTGACATCCTTCCTCTGCCAGACAGCCAAGTCACACTGGCTGGCCACCTCTAATTATTTCATGCCCCTTGGATCTGTGAGTACAGGACGATATGGTGGTGCAGCGTTGGAGAAGAATGAGGCTGATTGACAGCCAGCCCCCATCCCACAGGAGCTCATTAGGCTTCCTGACTAAAAGCTAGTGGGCACGCTCGTGCTGCTCCTGCTGCCTTCTTCCTCTGGTCCTCCTTTTAGTCCTACATTCAGTAAGTTGGAGAAAGAAACGCCTGAACTCAGCTGCAAGCTGAGAGTGAACTTACTGTGCTCTTATCTCATCTGATCTGAAGATCAGCTTGCAGTAAAAGTTTCTTTTTTGGAGATCTTGCTTTCATTTGGGCTTTTTTCAGCCCCTGTGACTCTTTTGCATTTCGGTTTTTGAGAGTTCTCCCTCTTTGCTCGCTGTCTCTGCCGTTCTCTTTCTATTTCTCGTTGCTGCTCTTTTCCTTGCTGTCTCCCGGGGTGATATAAGGCAGCGGTGCAGCTTCTGAGCAGCCCTTGAAGTGTTGGGTCCTCTGAGAATACTTTAAAAGGCCATTTCATCATCTTCATGAAGCAGCACTTGGGACCAAGCTCAAATATGACTTATGTGAAAGTATCATAAACTCCCTGGAAAGTTTTGTTGCAGCCTTTGCAGTTATGCGCTGTGCAGATCCACTCATGGTGTCCGTTTGTAGTTTTCCAGTCGGTTTCCAGCAGATCTTCTCTCATGTTGCAGATCAAGGAAGAAGGGAAGCAACTTTCTGACGGACATCAAACTGCAGGCCACAAACACAGCGAGCTGTATAAGAAATGCGGAGAATGTTGGGGTGCAAAGGCTCCCAATTTGCAATTTGATGCGCCAATTAGACACAGATGGACGAATGGATGTGACTCCTGTTTCTGATCCGCTTCCTAACCTGGGAGAACTTTAGATCCACTTCACTCACCGCCCTTCATCTGTCAGTCCGGTGTAAACTAATCAGAGTTGGGTAGTAACTAGTTACATTTACTTAAGTAACTTAAAAAAAAAAAATTACTTAAATTACTATGGTTTACTTTTTTAATTTTGCTTGAGTAAGGTAAAGGTACCTTTATTTATATAGCACATTTTCAGCAACAAGGCAATTCAAAATTCATGTATTATGAAGTATTTCTGCACTTATTTGAGTAAAATTTCTGAATTCTCTACCCACTGAATGAAAAACAAACACGTTTTAGCCAAAATTTCATAATAACTGCAGACGCAAACCTGCAGATTTTGTTAAAATTTCATACGTTTTTTTTTATTGAAAGAAACTGATTTAGAAAAATTTTATTTTATCTGATTTTATTTTGTGTTACTTAAATGAATTATAGTCATTTTGGTCCTTAAAATACAAAAATTTCCAATTAAATTTATATTTTGATCAGTGGGATGATGTAATTTTTAAATATTAAATGATTACTTATTTGATTTGATATTCAGTACTTGAGTAGATTTATTTTTACCAAATACTTTTCCACTGGACATGTTTGGATGTATTTTTTAGTTTAGATTTAAAGGAAGTCAGTGTTTTGGCTGTTTTGCAGTTTTCTGGAAGTTTGTTCCAGATTTGTGGTGCATAGAACTGAATGCTGCTTCTCCATGTTTGGTTCTGGTTCTGGAACCAGAGCAGAACCAGGACAATATGTAGCATCTTTTTTTCAGTGTATTTAAATATCTGGTTCTAACTGAATGACATATTTCCAAAGAAATGTGACCAAAAGGCCACAGAAGATGGACAATAAATAGGTTCATAAGACAGAGCCCTGTGGAACACCTTTGACTCTTCTAATCTAAAATATTTTAAAAATAATACAATTGGAGGGATTCGATTTAAATATGGTGTGTAAATAAACAATGATGCAACTGATTCAGATCTCTTCAGGAGAATATCATGAGATTTGATCGAACTAGGAAATCAAATATAACAACAAATACTGGTTTTGATTTTGCAATAAAAATGAAAAATAAAAATTCTGTCCCCCATATTTACCTTCATTTGTTCATATTTTCTGTTTACATTTGTTTAGATTAGGACCTAGACTATAGTAACTGATTTCTCTTCTCTCTGAAATCGGATTATTTACTTTAATCTGGTTCCCTTTAGCAGAGCTGTTTTCTGTCAAACAGATTTAAAGAAGTTCCTGATTAAGCTGATCTGAATCAGCATTCAGTCATTTCTTCTTCTTCTTCTTCTTCTTCTTCTTCTTCTTCTTCTTCTTCTTCTTCCTGCAGGAAGCCGATGAGGCTCATCAGCTTCTGGTGTAAACGCCGCGCCGTCGCTCACCGTACAATGAAATCTCGCAGTTTCATCTGTGATTAATGATATTTATGACATTGTTTGTCTGGGGTTTAGCAGTAAGAAATTAATGATGGATCTTAGAAGGCCATAAACACAGTCTGTATTTGGTGCCAAGCTGTTGGTTAAATATAAATTAAGAAGAAAGCGGAAGATCAATGGACTCAGTCACTCCCAAATCCCTGTTACTTTAGGAGTTGTTTGATGTTTCAAGCTAAGAGCTCATTCACGCTAAAATCAAAGACGTGTCGTTTCAGACGTGCTAGCGGTGGATAATATGGTGCAGGACTCTGGATTTGAGCTGGAGTTTGTTGTTTGTGGCTAAAGAAATGTTTCAAATTGAATCGATTACTGGCTCGTGGTAAAAAGAAAGTACACCCTTTACAACTTCCAGTGTTCTAATTAAGGAAAAAAAAATGACTTGAAAAGGTTCAAAACTTCAACCATATAAAATCTCTCAGCAGATTTCCCTCTCCTGTTATTTGCTTGTTCTGGCTGAACTGGCTGCGGAGATGAAACTTTGGAGTTTACCTTTTCGCCTTAAAACTAAATGTGTGACAATTAAAAAAGTGGTTTTATTAGTTGCTTCTGCTGGTGGCACAATGCATTGTGGGATTTTGGTGTCAAATATTTTTTGTTTTTCATGGACTCAACTTAAATACTTTAACCTAATAGGTATTTTTATCTTTAATCCAAAAGTTCAGAGCACTTGTTTAAGGTGATGAGAATTCAGTTACATTGAGTTTAAATCTTTTATTAAACAGAATGTTTTGTTTTACAGTGCAGCCTCAGGCTGTTTCAGTAGAAAATACCTAATTAAAGATGCAGAATGCAAAAAAAAACAAAACGTATTTGTTGAATTAAGTTTTTTCACCATGTTTTGGAAAATAATCAATGTCCTCTGCCTTCTCCCAGTTGTCCCAGTTCTCCCAGTGCTAACTAGAAACAACCAACCAGAGCCCAGATTTTTCCCTCCACCTTTTGCTCTCTGCTGCGCTGCAGATAGTCATGAATGCAATGACAGCAGGTAAGCTGGTTTTTTTGCTTCTCCATCATTAGTACACTAACCAGTACATGAGGATGATTGACAGCGTTAAGACCCGCCTCCTGCCTCTGATTGGTTGGAACGGTGCATTTCTTTTCAGTTTATCTGTCTCATTAACTTGTCACGTCATAGTGACTGTTTTAATAAACATGTAAAAAACCAAACATGTTATTTCTAAAAGTTACAAACTGCAGCTTTAAGAGGAAGACGAGCCAATCGAACAGCAGCGGGAGAGAAAAGTTGTCAGATGTCAGGACAGTTATAAAATAACGCTTTGGTTTGATGGAGAAAGATAAAGGAACATGTGTATCTGTGTAATAGTGGTTGACCCTGGATGTTAAGTGCGCTGAGCAGAAAACCTCCACCAATCAGCGGATTACTCCGGCTGCTTCAGGGTGACCTCCAAGGAACAAATAAAACTAAGTCTGGGCAAACGAGCCGCAGATCCTCGTTCCTCCATGCGCTTCCTGCATCTTTAATTCCTCTTTAACTCTATTTATTTCTGTTTATCTCTCCTTGTTTCTCTCCGGCCCTCCCCTTCCCTCTCTCTCCTCCACGGTGTCGCTCAGCCCCATCTGGGCCGCCGGTGGAGTCGGGAACGTCGGTCCCTGTCAGGGGAGAGCAGTGGGGCCCTGCCGAAGACACAAAGGCCGGATTACTGCGGCTGCCAGTCACACTAAGACCCACACAGCGACTCTTAGGAGTCTGTACCGGTGTCCTCAACCCGCGCACCCGGCCCGGTCACAAAGGGACATCATTAGCTGCGGTACAAAGGAGTCCCCGCCTCGCCGCGTCTCCACCGCCTCCACAATAAGACCCACAAACAGCCAGATTAGAGAAGACGACATGCATGCGTAATGTATGCCAAAACAGTGTCATCTGCTTGAAACTGGAGGGGCAGCTACTGCTGAGGGCTTTGTTCCTGCAGGGCGTCTTTTCCTGAAAATTCCCTGTTTTCTCTCTTTATGTCTGCCTCTCAGGCTGAAGTGGTCGGGTTTGTACAGCAAAGGTCTTTATTCAGCATCGGTTTACATAACAAAACGTGAGCTGCGTTTCCATTCACCATAAAATTGCACAAATTGGAATTACCAAAATGAATTTGCTTAATGGAAACATGTCAATGACAAAATAAAAACCTTGTTTTTCACTTTAAAAAGGGCTGTAGGATGAGGTGATTTTTTCTTCATTGAAATTGGTTTATTTTGCAAAACTGCAATGGAAACACTTTTTTTCACACCATGAGTTACAGAATCAACAGCTGGATGCTGCTACTGAGGAAACCACGAAGAAGATGACAGGAAGTAGTTGGAGGATGTTTTTAATGACTTATGGAGTGAACTTAAAATGCGTTTCATATTTAATGGAAATAGTGCAATTGCAAAATGGTGTTTTTTGACACTAGTGGAATATCAGCAAAGTTTTGCGCACGATTGTCATGGAAACGCAGCTTTTTTACATAGCAAAAAGTAAGTTGCGCTTTCATTGACTGTAAAACTGCGCTAATTTTAAACCCAAAAATAAATGTACTTAATGGAAAATGTCTAATTAGGAAAAAAAACCTCAAGTTTTTTGAGAAAAGGTTTTGACACTGAGATGAGGTGAGTTTTTGGCCAATTTATTTTTGACAGTTTTCAGCCATTGTTTACGTCCAGATTTACCTCGTCTGACTTCTTCTGGTGCAGAATTATGACGCATGACTCAGCAACGATGTAAAAGTCGGATAAAACGCGACATGACTGCAGACGCTTTGAAAAGCTGTGGGACAGACTTAGTTTTAGAAAAAATTAAAGGTATTCTAGCTTCTTTTTTTCCAACTTCAGGACTATGTAGTTTTAGTTTTCATGCAGCTATAATCTACTCAGGAACAAACGAAATGTTGCCACAACTGATTAAATTATAACATTTAGTGCAACATTTATGATTGACCCGGGGAATTCTCATCACATGAGAAGAGTGTCTGACTTTGTTGGATAAAAGCGAGGGAAAATATAAAACCGGGGCTCAAGGGCGCAACATAGAGGTTGGGAATGCCTTTTAAGTCTGAACCTGGACCAGCGGAAATCTACAAAGAGAGGAAACATTACGGTTTTTTATTTGAAGTGGGAGGTTTTCTGCCTACGGAGATGTGTGAACATTTTGTCGACTCCAGAGGTTCATTTCTGGACTTTCAGATCTTTCATTCTCTCTCTCTTTCGTTTCTTTGCGTCTGAGACATGAAGGATAAAGCGAGTAAGGCTCCCATTGTGGGAGAGGTCAAAGGTCTTTCAGAACAGGCGGAACCAGATGAAGATCAGCAGAAGGAGAAAATGGTCTTTTTCGGTGGTTCAGAGTCCGGTCCAGTGACGCACCAGTCACTTTTTCATTTATCTCTGTTTAAGGTATGCAGAAGAAAACCAAAATATTTAATGAGTTTCAGGAACTTTCACTAGCAAATATATCAAACTTTGGTGAAGATTTGTGTTTTTCCTCACTCCTGCCAGTAATGTGAAAGCTCTGCACTGGTGGCAACCAGTAAACCCATTCTGGAGCCTGATTGTTTTTTCAATGCAAACTGATTTTTTCATCTATTTCTGTGAAGATAAATGTTGCTAATTTCAAACATATCTGCCTATTTTTACAGCTGCAAGTCTGGAAAAAGTGATTTCAGTAACATCAGTAAGGGGAAAAAAACAGAAAATTTGTTTCATCACGATTTTAGGCTAATAAATTTCCTAGCATTTCTGTGACGTTTGCATCATTTGTGTCAAAAAAATAAAGAACTTTTGGAGCGGAGGCTTAAAACCTGAGGAGAGCTGGGAATAGAAAACCTTTATGTTGATCAAATTTCCTTCATCAATTTGTCAAAAACGGTGCAGTTAAGTTATAAAAACTGAGTCTCAGATTTTCCTGACTGGAAGGAAAAGAAGATGGTTGCTGTGGTTACAGCTGCAAATGTTTTCGGTTATTTTCTCTACCAGCGTTGTAAATCTAGAGACTGAGATATTTTTCCAGAGCTCTCTGTAAAAAAAAAAAAAAAAGCTCAAGCAACACTGGTTTTCTTTCTTTGAGTGGGTTTTGGTCTGGACTTTGAATAGGCCATACTGCGACATCAATGCGTCTTGATTCATTGTAGCTCTGGCTGTTCATCAAGGATTTTAAAAAAGTACAATATCATGAAAAAATTCAATATTTTTTGTTTAATTTCTGGAACTGAAGCAAACTTTGTGCCATGGAGGAGATCAGCCTGAGCCTCAGGCCTCTCCTTTCAAATAAAAAAAATGATTTCACTTTGTGGAACATGCAAATACAAAAGCACACCACACTTTTCAGAATTTTATTTTAAACCTTTTTTAATTTTTTTACGTAATCATCTGGGATGTCAAACTCATTTTCCTTTTGGCCACATCTAGATTAAGAATGGCAGAAAGTATAGATAAACACTGTTAAAATATGAATAAATATCAAATGCATTCAGTAAGAACCTGATGAAATTAAACATTAATTCTCTTTTCACCTTGATGTAATTTGGTAGAATGCAAATAAAACTGCTGCGATTTGAAATAAAATAATATTTAAGAACATTTCTAGAGTCTTAAGGGTGATACTCATGTGCTCTACATCATTTTGATTTGTCTCAAAGCACAAAAATAAATATGTTTATTTTGATGCTTGAGGTTGTAGCAAGAGGTGTGAATACTTTTCCAGCCACATGTTGCAGCTTTAAAGAGCCGAGAAGTCGTGACATCTTGAGTTAAGAGTGAACCCAGAAATGAGGAGCAGCTCCTCAGAAACGCGTCTGGCTTTGATCTGGATCAATAAGCCGTTGATTAATAGCCGCATCGAGTCTGAAAGGCAAACACAAACCCTGCGTCCACGCAAACACCCTCAGATCCACAGAAACCTTTACAATCAGCTCGATGGAGATTTTCTAAACGTAGCTTTTGAATAGAATAAACGTTAAATGAGTAATCGCTGCTTTTATGGGCGGTAATTAAAAGAGTTACACTCTGGTCCACATAAAATCATGGCTCTTCTTGTTTCTGCCTCGCCTCAGGCCTGCCAAGAAGAGCTGACTCATTTCTGCAGTAACTCCTTCATGTTGGGAGATGTTGAGGGAAACTCCAGAGTGAAATGAAGAACAAAAAAAAAAAGTCTGCACATTGAGCTGCTATCTGCTTTGAAACAACAAAAAAACAGTACATGCTTAATGCTTCTTATACAGCAGGAACCGGAGCCACGGCTAAAAACTAAACCTGTCAATTTGGCAGTGAGTGTTTAGAAATGCGTCCCTCTCTGGGAACGGCTCCTGGACTTTTCCATCAGTCAGCATGCAGATATTATCCAGATAATATCCAGATATTATCCAGATAATATCCTGATATTATCCTGATATTATCCAGATAAAATCCTGATATTATCCTGATATTATCCGCTCTGGGCCATTAGAGCTGAACTTTAAATTAAACCCACACTTAAAAAAGAAAACACGTGACCAATTTAGAAACATTTAGCTAATCTCTTACAAGTAATCAAATTAAGCTTATATGTAAACAGAAATAAAAAAAAATTATAACTTTGAATCTTATAATTATGACTACCTCTCAAAATTTTGAATGAATCTCATAATCATTACTTTATCTCTTCGTGGTGAAGAGAGAGCTGAGTCAATAAGCGAAGCTTTCAATTTACCGGTCCATCTTCGTTCCCACCCTCATCTACTGGTCATGAGCTTTGGGTCATGACTGAAAGAACGAGATCGCGGATACAAGCGGCCGAAATGAGTTTTCTCCTTCACGTCGAGAGGAGCCAGTTGAGGCTTGGGCATCTGGTCAGGATGCCTCCTGGACGCCTCCCTGGTGAGGTGTTCAGGTCTCACCGGGAGGAGAGGAAGACCCAGGACACACTGGAGGGACTATGTCTCCCGGCTGGCCTGGGAACGCCTTGGGATTCCCCTGGAGGAGCTGGAAGAAGTGACTGGGGAGAGGGAAGTCTGGGTCTCCCTTCTGAAACTGCTACCCCCGCGACCCGACCCCGGATAAGCGGCAGACAATGGACAATATCTCATGATTATGATTGTTGTATCTCATAATTATGACTTTGTATCTCATGACATTAAAAATCTAAATTATGAATTTCTATTGGGCTTTTATTTTTTCTTTCATGGCAGGAATGTGCTTCCATAGTTTCATCATGACCTCATTGAAAATTGATTTGAGTGACTATCAGAAGCAACACGATGCCGGAGGTAGTGGACCTCAATGCGTTCACAGAAGTTCATGAATGTAAAGTAGTGTTGCTTCCCACTCAAGTCCAGTAGGTGGCGGTATGCACCTGAAGGTTGCTTGCGATCCGCCATAATAGAAAAGAAGAAGAACTGAATGCGTTACAGAGACATTTCTGCCTTAGACAACAGGTGAGAAAACCCTCCAATGAGTCCTACATCAAGTCTGCAATGTTATTTGCGGGACGAAAAAAATCTACGAAAAAATTCAACGTTAAAGCCCAAATCTATAGGAGCCAGAGGAAGAACGAGGAGCTCAAAGTCTCATTGGATGGTCTTAGTGTGACTGTACACACAAAGTGTGTGAGTAATGATTTAAATAATAATAGCGTGTGAAAATCTGCCTTCGGGAAATGCTTAAAAATAAACATTAGTATAAAAAGGAGCTTAAACGCATTTACTGAAGCATGTTTTCATGCTAACACAGAACTACCGTTGGAATTTACACATAAAATCAAGCATAACTACATTCACTTATTGATCTTAGATTTGACTATCAATAAGTGTCACTATGACACAAAATGGTTTGTTTACTACCAGGTACCGACGTTCAGATGAACATGTGGTGGTTTCCGTTAATCACAGTTTCATTCAGCTGCGGGCCTTGCTCCATTTCTCGCTTTATTCCAGACTCTATCTGGGTTTGGATAGAGTTTATTAAGTTTATTATTTAACTTAATAAACTGTCTAAACGCTCTGGGAAATGACTGCTGGGATTAAATGTTTCCCATTGAGACGCAGGACGATGACTTTCTATTAAAATCTCTCTGACCGCAGCTCGTTATCGATGATGATCCTCTTTATTTAGCGCCACCTGTCGGATTGGAGGGTGAACGTCGAGCACCCGTCTGTGTTGACGGAAGTTCAGCTCCTCCAGATAAGGGGCCTGAACTTCGGGACAAATTGCGACCGCTTATTGGTCAGTTGCTGAATGATTAATTGACGGGTGGCGTCATGTCAGTTCTGATTTATAATACATATATTTTTTTTTAAATCTCGTTTTGTTCTGAGTACATATGCATTTTTGCAGCCATATTGCATTCATGCTATTCTTCTTCGCATCCTGCACCCAAACACAGAGGTGGGACCAGTACCAAAAAAAATATACTCAAGTTGTAGTGATTTGAGTTTTTCTGTTGTGTTTATTTTAGGTTTCTATGTCTATTGAGTCGTGTTGTCCTGGCTACCCCTTGATTGTTCCCAGGTGTGTATTTACTCTCTGTGTATTTAATGTCACCTGTGTTCCATGTTCTTTGTCGGGTCTTCTTCTCGTTTGGCTTGTTGTCGCATCAGTTTTGTCAAACTGTCTGTCTTGCTGTTTTGCTCATGTCTCATGTTTTGACCAGTTGCTACCAGAATTGAGCCTTTGGCTCATCTGTGCTGCCTGGATTTTGGGATTTTGGACTTTGCACTTTTACATTTCTGGATTCATCATTAAATTCACCTTTATTCGTTTCAATCTGGGTCCTCAGCGTCTGCCTCACCACCTCACAACGCATTTCATGACACAAGTAGGAGAAGAAGTGCTTCTACATATTTTTACTAAAGTAAAAGTAAGTAAACAGTGACTTAAGTAAGAGTAAAAAGGTATTTGGTAAAAAAAAAAATAGTTACTGATCAAATTATGAATCATTTAATATTTAAAAATTATATCATCATACAGACCAAAATATAAGGTTAAGTAAATATTTATTGTATTTTAAGGACCAAAATGACAATAATTCCTATAAGTAATAATAAAATAACACGTAAATATAAAGTTTAGTAAATGTAACTAGTTACTACCCCCCTTCAGCCAAACTTTGAGTGAGCGGATCAGGCTGGCTGTGTTTACTGTTCAGTCCAGAGCGCTGATGTGATGAGACACCGAGCCGATACCGGGGCCAGAGGTTCTGCCGGTTTGACCTCCAACAGCTCTGGTCGACCCAGAGATGGAGCCTGGGTCCAGACGGGGGAGAGGGGTGACCTCTTAGCAGGTCAGCTCTGACCTCTGACCCCTCCACAGCAGGCCGTGTCACTCCACTCGGTGGTTTCTCTAAGAACGCAGCGGGATGAAAGGAGCGGCTGCGTTCAGAAAGAGAACCGGGTCGGCTGCTGGACATGTGGAAACCCCAAGACATACAAAAAAGGTTTGTTTCGCCTCCCGAGTTTCAATTTTATCAGCTGAAACCATATCCTTTATTAACTGGATGAAATCCCTGCAAACTTTCACTCTTTAGATGCTAAAGCCACATTCTCTGTTTTTTCGTCCGTATCAATTTTAGTGTTTTTCACAAAACTGCAATGAAAACATTTTCTTCACATGAAATCTGTAGCCTGTGCTGGCTTTTTCAGGTTTTAATACAACACATATTGTTGCCATATTTGTTGTATATGCTGTTAATGGTAATAATAATTTATTTATTTTTGCATCACAGGGATCATGTGATCAACAACCGGATGTTACTACTAGTGGAAAATACGAAGAAGACGACAGGAAGTGGTAGGAAGATGTTTTGTAATGACTTATCATGTGAACAAAGTTATTTACATGTGACTTTGATTGCATTTAATTTAACTTTACTTGCAAAATAGTTTTTTTCAGCGTGAGTGGAATATGAACATAGTTTTTTTGCACATTTGTAATGAAAATGCAGCTACGGATTTTATTTCCAGTCTCATGTTTTTATGTGTGAAATCCCATGAAAAAAACCTGCATACAGAAAACTTTCCCTCTTTTTTGTGGGTCAAATATTTTGGGTTTATTTGTAGATTCTTATCAGCAACTGATCTATAAAGAAAAAAACACGTGATTTACAATCCAAAATTTGCTTGCAGATTCAACAGATACGGTTTAATGACGCAAAAAGTTGCGTTGTTTTGCTGTTTTCTGGGAAGATATACTTTTTATCAGGCATATTGTGGTTTACAACAAATAAAATGGGAAAAACCTCAACATTGTTCCAGCTGGTGGAAGTTTGCAGATGAACATCCTTGCAGAGATTTTCCCTTTGGGCCTTTGGGTCAGCCAAGTGTTAATCTGCTCATTAGTCCGTAGGATTGATGACTGCAGGATCCCACAAACACAAACAAGCTGCCTGTTTTCATATCAAAAAGCCCTGCAGCGCTCTGGTTTTGGCTGCACCTTGGAGCCTCCCTGGGTTGCGTATAAGCATGGAGACGGTGGAACGTCAGAGAGAGTTTGCCTCGGCATGTTGTCTGGCAGTGAGTGAGGCGAAGGAAAAGTGGATCTCTAACTGCGCTCACGTCTTTTCCTTCAGCAACAGGAGATACTTCAGTCATTCTTTAGACATAATTTCACAACATTTCTGGTGTAGCATACAGGGAAGTCCATCCTCTAGAGCAACTTGTTCACTGTCAGAGAACAACTGTGGTTCAACAGCTTTTTTGTTAAAGGGAATGTATGATCCAAAATTCACATTTTACACACCATTCTTGTTCCATTGGTTCTAAAAACAAACCAAGTGCTTAAAAAGTCCACCCGGTTAGTTTTTTGATGTCTGGAAAATGAGTTGTTTCAAACACCTTCATAATGTAAGGTCATAAATCAACTGACTCTGAGCGTTACCTAGCAACCCCAGCAGAATACCGCCCGTCACCTAACAAGCCAAACTGAGCTCCAGCATGTTTGGTCGGCTGGTTTTACCGCTGTATGCGCTGTACAATGGCTGCTAGAAGAGACAATAATTTTTGTTGTTGACTTACCATCCAGAAATTACTTGCTACATTCTGGTTGGTTGTGCAGAAGACTCCACTTTTGTTTTTCAAAGATGTACGGTTGTATATTTGTGCTTCTGTTTGCAGCCATATTCATGTGAAAACATTGAGTTGGGGAGAATAGACTAAAATGTATTTAGCTAAAACTTATTTTGTGCAGCAACAAAAAAAGAACTTGTTTTGCAGCTCATAGACCTATTGTAACCTGTTAAAGGAAGCATAGTAGGTCACCTTTACAAATATGTATTTTTCCGTAGAGGACAAAGTGCCTTAAAATAGTATTCAGAACCCTTTAACAGTTCCACATTTGATCACATTCCACACAATGAGCAACTATGCCAACTCAAAACCACTTTTCACAGCTAAATTACTCAACAGTAAATGTGTTTGTTTTAAATCTGTTGTTTAGTTTGCATGTTCTCCGTGTGCATATGTAGGTTTCTCTGGGTACTCCGGCTTCCTTCCACAGTCCAAAAACATAACTGTCAGGTTTATTTAATTGTCTAAATTGCATTTACGTGTGTGATGGACTATGGTGGGAAGGAAATAACGCATTTTATGCAATATTTTATTTATTTATTTTTTTGTCCTAGTACTTATTAAGCTCTAATACACAACAAATGTCATCCCACGGTTCTTAACTGGATTCAGTCTGAACCAACAAACACTTTAGTGGACAAATTTCCCTTTTTTTTCATCTAGGAGATAATTTCTTTTTAATGACAGTTAGTCTGAGACAGAGCCATAAATCAACAGATCACAGGTCTGCAAATATCTTCCTGCATCTTCCCCCCTCCAGACATTTTCCTCCCCTTTAAGAAGGTGACTCATCTTCCACCAATAATCACTCACCTTGGACCTCCCCTAGTTTAGATTTGCACCTGTGATAAACGTGTCTACCGCTGCGTTTAATTGCAGCCTTTTCATCATAATTTAATGTTTGTTTCCTGTCGTTTTGGCTGCGAACGCAAAAGGCTGTAATTTCTACATCAAGGGTGTGTTTTTTATTTTTTATGAATGAGTAGCAGGTGGAGCAGACAGTGAAGGAACCATTTTACCAGTGAGATCATCTGGAAAGTGAGTTTTAGTGACTGGTATTGATAAACCGTCCCACTAAACTGGCTGCTATCCCATAAGCAAACATTCGTGGAGCTCCGCTGCACAGTGAGCAAACAGGAGATAATTAGGCTAATATCTCTTTGAAGTATAGTGCATTGCAATTAAAATAGAACAGATAAAAGATGAGACAATAATAGATCTAAGGAGGACCTTGACTGAGTGTTGTTTAACAAAGAGCATTTTGTTTGACACAGTTCTTTTTTTTTTTTTTTCAAATCCAAAGTTAGGAGAGGAGGGAAAACATCAGGAAACAAAATTATAATGTTCATCAAGTCTGCAGCTGATTCTGTGTTGTTGTTTTTTCCTGCTTTAGATCAACCAGCAGTCTGAAAGCTTTCTGAATCTGCTGGTGATAAATTATGCTCTGTGTGCAGATACAACTCTTCCTTTAAACAACATGCAAAATGTAAAGTGAGAGACAACTGAATCCAGGTCACAGCTCAGCAGGAAGTCCTGCGTTTCATGTGCGATCCAGAGGGGTCACTCTTATAAACTCATTAGGAGAACAAAAAATGCAAATGTGTTTGCGTTTCACTCCTTTCTGCTACTTCCATCTGGAGGATTTTTATTTTTGTTCATTCAATAAAACCTTGCATGTCGAGTTTATTATTGAGAAGATAAGAATAAAACAATGACATAAGTTTGTTCTGGTTCTGTTTACTACAAAACTGAAAATAACACAGAAATCTGCAGTAAATAAGAAGCTAATACTGTCTATGAAAAGCATCAGGAAATGTTTTATTTGAATCAACAATTTGCAGTTGAAGGCCACATTTGCTCTATTCTAGTGTTGTGAATGGAAGGACCACACATAATCTCTCTATGGGCCGGAGCTGGCCCCTGCGCCATACTTTGGACACCCCTGCTCTACATAAATAAACTGAACTCAATTGAAATTAGGGTAAATTTTACATTTTTGTTTGTTCTTTTTATGAGGTAGAACCAAACTTTGCGACTGGTTCGACAGATTACAAATGCATCTCAATAAATTACAATATAATCAAAGTTAATTTATTGCAATAATTTAAAATTATGCTATTTATATTTGTCCCACATAGATCAATATACATCAAGCTTTCAGTTTTGTCTATTTAATGATTACAGCTCACAGTTAATAAAATTCAAAATTCAGTTTCTCTGAAAAGTCTGTATCAAAAAGCAACTTATTTGGCTGAACACTTTTCCTTCCACTAAACTTTCCATTTGGATGCTTGGATACAGCACTGTGAATATCCAGTTTCTTTTTTTGTTGATAACTAACTTCATCCTGGTGCTGCGATGCACGAAGGCGGGTTTGATGTTGAGGGAAAGTTCTGGCACTGCTTCATCAGAGAGTCTGTCATTTGCAGCCTAGTCATCAAGTCCCTGAACCTGAATTATTGCACAACACCTTGTCTTTACTGAAAAGATTTATTATCGCTACAGAGTCGTTTAGGAAATGATAAAAAGTTTCTCTCTGAGCGTCTGGCCGCTTGGACTCGGATGGTACAACAACCAGATCCTGCTCTGCTTTTTTAAATTGGTCATAAACAAAATACCTGGCATGAACATGAAGGCGTCTTCATAAATGTTAATGACTGTTGTCATTAAGTGTCATTCAGTAAATAATGACAGCTTTATTGCAAAGTTATGCATTGAAGGTCCATCAAAAGTATTAAATATTCATGAAGACTCCTTCATGAATATTTATGATGGTGTCATGTCAGTCTTATGCACATGCCTTCAAATAAAGTCTTACCAACAGTTATTCAAACATTTTTTCTTTAGACTTTGGCTGCTTTTCCCACTCAATTTTTAGTTCAGTTCAGGAACAAACATAAAACTCTCATCCCTCATTCTGAGGGCTTAGATTAGCATTAGCTATCTCTGGTTAGCTCAGGTTATGGCTGGAACGTGTTAATTTCAATTAATTATTTTCAAACATTTTAATGCAAGAAATCACTCTTTTTGTGCATACTAAAGTCGAAGCTGGAACCTTTGTATTCGCTTGTTTCTGGTTCACCCGTAAATCTGACGCACAAGCGACAGCCGCTAAAAGCAGCGATGAACAACAAAACCGCTTCTGTCATTTGGGTTAATGTCTGCTTCTAAAAACGATCTGATTGGACGCTGCAAAAGACAGCTGTTGAGTTCAAGTTGTACTAAAAACATTTAGCCTATCAGTGAAGCTATTCAAGCCTAAATTAGCATCTCAATGCTAAGCATGTAGCAGCAGCGCTAACACTACCGTCATATTTTTACAGAAGGATTTATTCAAAGACCTTACAAAAACCTGACTGGAAAGTTGAATCTGTATTGTTTTTTCTGTTGATGTATGGTTTTCAGTTAAAATGCAATCAATCAATTACAGATCGTGCAATTAACTCAATTTTATTTGACTCCCATCACCTGCTGTAACAGAAACAGGACAGAATTGAGTTGAAGCTGGAAGTGATATGTCACTATGATCAAATTATTTCTATTAAATCTGGTTTATTATTTTTTAATTCAACACTCCACCAGTGGTGTCCAATTTTATTTTTTTTTATCACAACCATCAACAAAAGGATGTGGCCACACAAAATATATTTTTTAATAAAAAAATAAAAATAAATATCTTGTTTGTTTGTTTTTTACTCTTATAGTCTAAACATGCAAGGCTTTATTAAAATAAAACATATTTTACTTATAAAAGAGATCTGTAGTTTGTTCTCGATGCAAACCATTAAAGGGTCAGACTGAGGTTAGCTAAAGTCTGCTTCAGGTTCTATTGACTAAAAAAATTAAAACAGAAATCTGCTGTAGATTTTGTCTGAAAAGGTTCAGAAAATGTTTTATCTGAATCAGGGATTTAAATTTGAAGGCCAGACTTGCTTCATTCTACTGTTGTGGTTGGAGTGGCCGCACATAATCTTCCTAAGGGCCCCAAAAGGCCCGCGCACCACAGTTTGGAGACCCCGGCTCTACATAAATAAACTGAATTAAAATTAGGGTAAATTTTAAACCCTATGTTTGTCTTTTTTTTTTTCATGCCCGGCCTGAGGTGGGACCGAACTTTACGACTGCCACAAATTCATCTCAGTAAATTAAAATGTTTTGAAAATGTTCATTTATTGCAATAAATTAAACTCATACTATTTATATTTATCACATACAGAGCGATATATATCCATTTATTTCAGTTCATATAACGATTACAGCTCAGTTTTTTTTTTTAATCTCTGAAAAGTCTGAATGAAAACATTATTTAATAAACTGATGATATTTTTCTTCCACTAAACTTTCCATTTGGATGCCTGGATACCGAACTGTGAATATTCAGTTTCTTTTTTGTGTCATTTTTGTTGATAACTGCCAGAATAACCATGTTGGTAAAAATAAAAATCATGTTTTGTTGATCAAATGTGATAATTATTTGGATTGTTTTGGGCTGAAAGTTAAAATCACCTAAATAAACAGAAACAAACGTTTAAAATAGTGTATTACTATTTATATAACAGGGACTTAACTTTACGGATTGGATGTGTCCCCTCTTTAAATAATTAACCACTTTGCGGTGATTATGCTGCTATTTTTCTGATTAAGTTCAAAAGTTTAATGGGATAAGCTGTCAGAAACACTCGGATTGAAATTAGAGGTTTGTTTTGTATTGATTTTCCGGTAAAGCGAGAGAAGATGTGAATAATTGAAGCGGTAATCTGCTTGTTTTGGATCGCAGCGGCGGCGTCGGGCCCAGCAGGCCCGCCTCTCCTCTCCCATCCTGGCAGGCCTGAAATCTCTGCTTCCAGTCTTTTCCTCCCAGCTTTATCATTTAAAACCAAATCAAAAGAAAAGGAGGTTGCTGCTGTTTGCTGAAAAAAAGTGCCGGATAATTAAATTAAATAGTGTAATGAGGTAGAACCGATACTTTTTTCCTACAGCAGGGTGGGAAGGAAAACATCCAAGGCGTTTTTTTTTTTTTACCTTTTCATTGCAGTTTTTGGCTGAAAATAAGAACTGTTTAACGTTGAGGGTCTTTCCAATGAAAGGTTCGGTTGTTCTGTGTGAAATCTGTCTAATTGGCTCTCTCTCTCTCTCTCTCTCTGTTTTTTTTTTTTAGGGCTGAATCTGTACGCGCGTGGAGGAGCACGCGCTTTCCGCTATACTCTGGAATGCAGCCAGTCTCGCGCTTTGAATCCAAAACCCAAAAAGCCTTTGATCTTTTTTCCCTTTTTTCTCCTCTCTCTCTCCTCGCCGTCTCCTTACCCGGAAGAGAACCCCCCCCCTCTCTCTCTCTCTCCCTCTCTCCCTCTCTCTCTCTCTCTCTCAGCTGGGATGAACGCACACGTGGAAACGTTGGCTCGGATCCACACTCGGCCCAAATTTAGTCATACAAAGGGAGAGCAGGGAGGGGTGAGGGGGGAGTTGGGGATGAAAGAGGCAGCCGCCGCCAGATCAAAGGCAGCCGCGGCCCCGCCCCTTTAACTCCTCCTCCGCGCTTTATAAAGATCTGCCTCCAGATCCCAACTTGGATTCTCACGCAATCTCTCAGGCTCAGACTGAAAACAAGCCCGCTTTTTAATCTGTGCTTTTAGTTATTTTTATTAAAAAAGTTATTTAAGAAAAAAATATGTATATATTTTTATTATTAATTATTTTTAGCAACATTAAGCTGTGATGTAAATTGTGTAATCTTCAAAAAAAAACAATGCATGTGTTGATATAAATAAATCTGCCTTTATGTGTTTTAATTCACTCCCGTTGCTTATTTTGAACAAAAGCCCAAAGTTTCACACAGATTAAATAATTATCTTCTGTAATGCACTAAAACAGATTATTTTGGTCCATATTAATTTTTAATATAAAGGCATTTTGTAAAATCTTTTTTTTTCTCTAGAGATTTTTTAATATATTTTTTATTATAAAATATTATTTATGCATTTATTTTTTTACATCTTTACTCTGCAGTAAGAGCAGAGTAAAGTAATATATTTAGTTATTTTTGCCTTTATTTTTTACTCTACAGTATTGAGACATTGTTGATACTTTTATTGTATTAAAAATATTGTTTTTATTATTATTTATGTATTTATTTGTTTACATTATTTTTATTCTGCAGTATTTAGTTTTTTATGATAATTTTTATTTTATGTTGCATAAAAATAAATTGCACTTATTTTTCAAAAACAATCGCATTTAAATTGACCTAAATATAAACAGATAAATGTAATTTTTTGCTTCGTACTGAAACAGTTTTAAAGTCAATTTTTGGTTGTTTTGGGACTTTTTCCATCAGTTTGGAGGGAAATGGCTCTCTGCTTAAATCTCTCTCTCTCTCTCTCTCTTTCTCTCTCTCTGTCAATCAGAGCCTCGGCTTCCCTTTCATCTCTCCTTCCTCCCAGTGACTGAAGGGGGAGAGAAAAGGAGGAGGAAGAGGAGGAGGAGGAAGCGCAGCTACATTATCAACACACACACACACACACTGCTATCATTACACTGAAGCTCTGCGGGGCGGTGGGAAGTCGGTCCACGGCGGCTCTTCCTCTCTTGTCTTTCTGCTTTTTTTATTTGATTGTTTCAGGACTTTTTATTTTTTGCTTTTATTTGTCCTCATCTGAGCAGCTTTGAGGATTTATTTGCAGCTCATTCCCGTTAAAGCTGCATCCCTTCACCGTGTTTTCATTTATCTCCACCGGATCACGCAGGGACTATTTTTACTTTTATAAAAACACTTTTTATTATTATTATTATTTGTTGACTCGTTTCAGGATGAATTTAGACAAAAACTGATTATTATTTCTCCTCATGACTTCTTTAATCTCAGCTCCGGATTCTAATCTGGCTCAGAGATTTCAGTTTTTTTAATAGTTTTGAGAAAAAAGGAGAAAACACGCAAAAACCTGCGGCTCCGCTCCTCCTGTTGCTTCTCTGAAAACCCACCGGCTGCGCTGCGGTTCCCTCCTGCCCGCTCGGTTGCGCTCGGATCTCGGTGGGAGTTAACCTGAAACCCCGCAGCCGCGGAGCAAGCACGCAAACCCCGCACCATGCCTCAGCTGTCGGGCGGCGGCGGAGACCCGGAGCTCTGCGCCACGGATGAGATGATCCCGTTCAAGGACGAGGGCGACCCGCACAAGGAGCAGATCTTCGCCGAGCTCAGCCACTCGGAGGAGGAAGGGGACCTGGCGGACATCAAGTCCTCCCTGGTCAACGAGTCCGAGATCAGCCCCAACAGCAACAGCCACGACGTGAGTCCGCTCTGCTGCCCCCAAACTGCCCCGGCCACCCATAATCTGGGTTAAAAATCCCAAAACTGCCCTTAAAAGCCCCCAAACTGTGTAATTTACCCCCAATCTGGGTTTAAAACCCTCCCCTGAAACTGCGTAATTTACCCCCAATATGGGTTTAAAACCATCAACCTGCCCTGTTCACCCATAATCTGGATTAAAAAACCCTAAACCTGCTTCATTCACCCATAATCTGTTTAAAAAAAGACATTGAAACTGCTTCATTTACCCACAATCTGGATTGAGAAAAATCCTCAAACTACCCCATTCACTCCTAATCTGGGTTTAAAACCCCTGGAACTGCTTCATTTTGACCTAATCCGGGTCACGGTTTCCACGTCTACAGATTTTTTATCAGCTGAGTCACTCCTGATTGAACCATTTAAATTTGACCTGCAGGAACTTTAAAGATGCTCATAAAATCTGGATTTTAAAAATCTGCTGATACTCCTGCAGAAACCGGAAACACTTCTGAACTTAATCCAGACTGAGGCTAATCTGAACACAAACACAGATTATAAACGGTG
This sequence comes from Brachyrhaphis terrabensis, assembly GCA_903067065.1. Classification (NCBI taxonomy): domain Eukaryota; kingdom Metazoa; phylum Chordata; class Actinopteri; order Cyprinodontiformes; family Poeciliidae; genus Brachyrhaphis; species Brachyrhaphis terrabensis. The sequence continues at coordinate 34,242 of CAEGAG010152524.1, forward strand.
TTTATTTAGGATGGGATATTTTGGGGCCTTGTGAGTCAAACACTTCTTCATCCTGATATTTATCATATTCCTGATAATTCCAGTCGTATTTGATGATTTCCTGCATTGATCCGGTCAAAATAATCCAAAATGTGATCAGGAGAAAAAATACTTTTATTAATTTAAATTACATGTTAATTTTTAAAATAAAGTGTCGGGCAGCTTTTCTGAGTCTTTGCAGCTGAATTTGGAGGATTTTCTTTAATTTTGATATTTTTTGGCATGAAGCTGGTCACTAAACGCAGAAACGTGAGACGGAGGCTGAATGTTAATGAGGTTGAACCTGACTCACCCTGAAGTCATTCCCTCTCCTCAGAGAGATTTAAGATTATTATTCTTTATTTGAATGTTTTAAAAAATCAGATGATTGGTTTGGAAGAGCATCAGGTGCATTAATATTTTTACATTTTCTCAAATGTTTCTGGGTTTGAACTGTGAGAGAGCGGACCAGTAGTATTGGAAATAAGTTAATTTGTAAACTGCTTAAGGACATGAAGCTTAATTAAGTGTTTCCTCTGAAGCTTTGATGAGGACTGCTCCATCTCCCCTACGCAGCCAGGGCATCGTGTGTGTGTGTGTGTGTGTGTGTGTGTGTGAGAATTTGACTGATTTCTTTCTGTTTTCTCTTCCAGGCAGCTAGACAGTCCCAAATAGGTCCAGATTCGTACCATGAAAAACACAGAGAGCACCCTGACGACGGTAAGAGACGCACAGCTGCAGCTGCTTTCCCCTGGAAAACGACAAACGTTCAGTTTTACTATCCAAATCAGAGGCGACTCCAGCAGAAATGATTATTTTAGTCCTGCACTGCAAAAACACAAAATCTTATCAAGTAACTTTAGTCTAGTTTCTGACTGAAATGTCTTTGTACTCTTTAAATTAACTTAAAAGTAACTTTTCAGTTTGTTTAAGTCAATAATTCCTTAATGTTGGTGAAAAAGTGCAGCTTATTTCATAATTCATCAACATTAAGGAACTAAAAAAACCTGAAAAGTTTATTCTAAGTTACTTTTCCTTTTATTTCAAGTGTTACAAGATATTTGCACTTGAAAATAGTTTCTAATTTTGTAGATATCTTAGCACAAACCCTTGGTAAGATTTAGTGTTTTTGTCTTCTGCTAGTCCGGACACGTTGTGGTGTCTCCGTAACCACGGCGACGAGGGCGCCTGCAGGAAAAGCTAAGAATGAAAAAACAAAAAAGAAAAAACAGGAAAAGGAGGTGAAGCGTTTCACCTGGGGAGCGGTGCGTCAGCTGCAGGGATTTGTGATGTCACAGGCAACACGTTGCCCCCCCCAGGGACTTATTGCCCCCACATGGACTCATTGCCCCCATCCCCTCCTTCGGGACTCTCGGCAGTCTGACCCCGTGCCTGCAAGTCATAGTCGGAGCGTGCCTCCTTTTTGTTCCTCCTCCTTCAAAAGCAAACACTGGCCTCCCTCTTCACGTCAGCCATGTTGCCGTCGGCCTCTGCCCCCCCCACGCCTCCCTGACCCCTCCTCTCGGGTCAGAGGCGCAGTTGGGGCGTCTCCTGCATTGACACAGCCTGTATGTTCTCCTAATTGGTGCTAATTGGCTCAGAGGGGCTCCATTGTTGCGCCGCATAATGGTGCCCTCCTCTCTTTGACGAGGGGCAGAAAGGAGGAACAAAAGGCCGCGGCGGCTCGGGGCCGAGGGGTTAAAGCCACAGAAAGCGATACGATCACCAGGTGAACTTCAGAGCGGCTTTGTTCGCTGAAACAGAAAGTAACGCTGCCTCTGGTTCTGCTGTGTGTGTGTTTGGACCAGGAAAACACCCGGACATGTACAGTAAAGGCCACCCGTACCCGGCCTACCCGGGCTACATCATGATGGGCAACATGAACAGCGACTCCTACATGAACAACGGCTCGCTGTCGCCGCCCATGGTCAGAACGGTGAGTACCGCCCGGTTCTGGGCCACGAACCTGAACCTGCAGAACAAACCAAGCAGACGGTTTCATGACTGAAACTCGTCTGAACGGATGTTTTCACTGAAATGTAGCAGGTTTTCCATCTAAATGCTTTAAAACCAGCCGTGCTCCAATAAATCGGCTCAGATTTCTGTAATTTTGGGAAATTGGTCGATCTTTAACATGACAAACCAATCTTATCTTTCTCTGTAAAGGCCTGAAAATCAGAAAAAGATGCAAACTTAGCAACTTTGTTACTATATTTAGCAACTTTTCAGACAAAAACAGACTGGTATCAGCTAAAATCGGAATCGGTATATCACATCGGCAATCGGTGCCATTAATCAGAGCCACGTTTGGTTTGTCGTCCATCAATGATTTGATTGTTTTTGATGCAGCTTTTGTTTTAAATATCGTCAAGGTTTAGCAGCTCAGATGTTTTTGTTTCACACATTTGTAAAACTGGAATCTCCAAATTCATATTTAGTTTTTTTTTTATAAAACTTTCCCCTGAACCAGGGACCCAAACGATTTTGGGACAAAATTGTGGAGTCAGAAGAACCAAGAAAATAAAAATAAAATCAAGCAAATTGAGTCAATGTTTTTGTTTTTTGTAGAAAAGCAATGTAATTCATTCAAACTTACAAAATAATTTACATGTTTGTTACATTAACAAAAAATCACCCAGTATTTTATGTTTTTGGTCTTGATTGATTTATGTCACTTTCTTTGCTATTTTTAGCCAAATTTAATCAATTAAGTAAAAGCTGATTTCGGTTTTTTAGTAAGTCTCTGGATAAACGCGGTTCTACTTTCTATCAAAGACAAATCATTAGAAATTTGTCTGTAATAATTTTGCCCTGATTAGTAAATAAAAACTCTCCATCTGAATGAACCACCTGTGCTGTGTTGTAGTAGGGCCACATTAGATCAGTCCAGGGGCCACAAATGGCCCCCTGGCCGCACTTTGGACACCACTGGTCTGAAGGAAAAAAACAAAACAGAATAAAAAAAATAATAAATCTGCCTGGTTTACTTTTAGAGCTTCTAAGATTCTAATTTTTTGATTTTAAATCAGGAAACGATCATTTGATCAGGACATAATGGAGTGAAAACAGGAAGTTTGGGATAAAAACGGAAAAGAAGCTCAACGGTGCTTCATATTTAGTTTTTTATTTTGTTAAAAAATATCAGCAATTACAGATTGCAGAAGATAAAATCATGTATTGCTCTGTAAATGAGGAATTAATTTTAAAATTTACCAACAGTTTGGGTTAAATCGTGTTTGATCAATGAGACTTTGTCTTCCTATAGATAAAGAAAAATAATCTAAAAAATCTATAGTGTCTATTTTATACCACTGGTGTACTTTAATTAGACAATGCATTTATTTTCTGTATTTTTCTTTAGTTGGCCTCCATGTTGTTGTCAGTTAGCCTGCTAGCGCAGGATCCAGACACACAGACCGGCCCTGAGGAACACCAAGCTGGGCTGCAGCCTCTCAGATGAACCACATTTTAATCTCTTCTTATCTACAAAGCGCCTTTCATTTCTTTTTCTTTTTTTCCTATCTGGTTCGGAGTTTTTTCCACTCAAAATAAGAAGCGTGATTCGTATCTAAAGAGTTTGCTGATCTCAGGAACCAGAAGCTCTTCCAGATCGCTTATCTTCAGTTTGGGAAACCAAACGTCTGAATGTGCGGGAACTTTTTCTGCTCGACCCGGATAAACCCGAGAGTTTCAGCTCCGTTCAGAAATCACTCTCTGCGTTGTTTATCAGTGGTTATTAAACTAAATGTTTATCAGATGCCATTAAATGACTTGATTTAAGAGAAAAAGAGAGAGTTTTTTTCTCTGCTGTTGCTCCTTTTCTTTCATTCTTAAAACTTATTTTCATTCGTTGGCATTCAGTTGAGGTCTGACGCTGAGTTTTATTCTCTTTTCATCATTTTCTTCTGCTCTGATTTGGTATTTTTCATGTGTCCTTGTGCAGAACTTCAGTGCAGTTTCAAACTTTCTTTGTTAAAAGTGCCACATAGATAAACTTTGACAACTTCAAGCTGCCTGCAGCTTCAAAAACACAAAATCTTTAGAAGTAATTTTGTTTAGGTTATAGTGCACATATCTTAGTACACTTGGAAACTAACTTTGAAGTAACTTTTCAGTAATAATCTGTGTAATTAGTGGAACTAGTACTTTTTAAAATCAACATTAAAGGAATTACTGGCCAAAAATGAGCTCATGTTTCTTACTGAAAAGTTACTTTAACGTTATTTTTGCCTTATTTCAAGTGAACTAAGACGTTTGCACTAGAAATTAGATCAAAACTACTTGGTAAGATTTTGTGTTTTTGCAGTGTAAAAAGTAAAAAGGGAATAGTAAGTTTGGTTCTGTTAGTCTTGCACTGCAAAAACACAACATTTTACCAAGTATTATTGGTCTAGTTCACTTAAAACAAGATTAAACAAACTTAAAAGGAACATTTCAGCAAGAAATAGGAGCTTGGTTTAAGTCAATAATTCAATATTGATTTTAAAAAGTACTAGTTCCACTGGCAGATTATTTCACTTACAACACATGAAAAATGTTGTTAGTGAATTTATCTGGAACTAAAACTTTTTCATCAATATTAAGGAAATATTGTCTCTTTATCTCACTGTAAAGTCACTTGTAAGTCAGTTTCATCTAATCTCAAGTGTACTGAGATATCTGCATTAGAAACCAGACATAAATACTTGGTCAGATTTAGCGTTTTAGCAGGAAAGCTTCTTCTGTCCGTCCAGTTAGCATCGGTGCGTCCAGCAGGGCGCCGACGCAGGAAGTGCTCCCACCTGGTTAGGAAGAACAACAAGGCTGCTTCTTGTTGTGAATTTCCCGGGAGTTGGTTGGAGTGGCGGAAAGTTGCCTCAGCGTTGTTGTGAGAGTCTGTGTTTTTTGGGAAGCAGATGTGATTGTCGGGGGGTAAAGGCCACATGCTGAGTGTAAAGGATCTTCTTTCACACGCAATTCTATCATGGGATGATGTTAAAATTGCGTCGTTCACCCTTTGAAATAGTTGCGGGAGTGAAAAGAAAGTGTGGCAGTTTGGAGAAAATTGGATTAATTCGAGCGCTTTCCTGTTCGCTTCTGGAAATTCTGTTCTGATGTTGAGATTTCTGCTGGTTTGTGTTAATCCGTGGCACAGAGAAGCTCATAAACCTCAGTATGGAGACCAGCTGAGTGTGTTAGAGGAAATTACCCCTCAGTGCAGATGTGTAAAACCAGGCAGTTCGGAGGCAAACCTCCTGCCCAAACTTCTAAAACCTTTTCTTTTGCTGTGGTTAGCCTCCCTCCCCCTGTCTCCAATAAAACAGAAGTCATTTTCTACGCGTTTCTCTCGCCGATCCAATAACAAGTGGAAGAATCCCGACTTTCTCACTGATGTCAGCTCGCCTGCTCTGCTGCCGGCCACCGCAGCCTCAGTATCTGCAGGCCTGGGATCAGTTTTCACCCAGATCAAAGCCACATTCTCCCTTTCATTCTCTTCCATCCTCGCCCCCCGTCCCAGCAGTTTAGATTGATTTCCATTGACCATGACATTCCTGCACATGCCAGAGTCCAGTCTGCGAACAGAGGGTAGCGTTTGCTGATTGTCAGCAGGTTTTGGGGACTCCCAGCTTAATGAGCAGACTTTACGCCAAAACATGTCGACAGTTACGCAGGCAGAAAGAGAAATTAGTAACTTTTCCCCAAAATAAAAGATCTTGGATAAATGTTGATGAGACTTGTCATGACAAAAACATATTTCAGGCTAAGTTCACACACCTTCGATGATAAATTCGATTTTCTTTGTTTTGGTTTTTTAATGGTTGTTTATACTACGAATTAAATGTGAGTCGCAGAAGAAGAAGGTTGATGTCACATAGCAGCGCTCTGTTTACGGCAATAATAATGGCCGCCGCTGTAAAGTGGATGGATTCTAACGGGAGGCCACAGGTTTGTCAGAAGGTTGCAACATGATGAAGTTAGCTAATAAAATGAAAGCGCATTGGCTGCAGCTTCTGTAGAGAAGTTTGTCTGGATATGTAGCAGGAACCACTGACACAAACTGCTTTCATTATTTGACTGTTTTGCTGTGTCTCGGTTCTTCTGATGCATCAATGATGCAAAATGGCCGTCCAGACCTCAAACGCTTTCAAAACTATCAGATATGTATCTGATTTTGTTCTTCTGATGGAAGTGGCAACTGATGTAGGGATGAAAGTAGATCTCGCAACAATAAACTAACACAGATCTTCCTATTTAAACTAAACTTATGTTTCAAAGCAGCTCTAAAGTTTCAGCTAGCATGATTTTTATTTAGCTAAACTAGCATAAAGAAAGAACAACATGTAGAAAGAAATAAACTGTGGCATTCATAGTTCTCTGTTCAAATCTAAATTATTTTAGATTTTCTAAAGATTGTTTAAAACACCTTTTAGTTTGTTAAACATTTATTCTGTTTGTGGAAATTCACAAAAGAGTGAATTTAATGCTTTATTTAGCACGCTAGAGTTAGCATGTTCTATAGCTTTTAACTGCTTCACTGTTTTGATTTTATTGAATCTTAACTGGGCTGCACAGTGGCGCAGTTGGTAGCACTGTTGCCTTGCAGCAAGAAGGTCCTGGGTTCGATTCCCCACCATGCACAGTTCTCCCTGTGCATGGTGGGTTCTCTCCAGGTACTCCAGCTTCCTCCCACAGTCCAAAAACACAACTGTCTCTCTAAATTCTCCCTAAGTGTGAGTGTGTGTATGGTTGTTTGTCCTGTCTGTCTCTGTGTTGCCCTGCGACAGACTGGTGACCTGTCCAGAGTGACCCTGGTTATTGAAACCTAGATAGTGTAGCTGCTCTTATGCTTGTCTTTGTCTTGCTGGTGTGTTGAAAATGTGTGTTTTTGGTTCTGCAGCATTTTGTGGAGTTCTGAATAGTTTATGTGTATTAAGATCATAGCTGTAGAAAAACTGCTTAGCATTTGGACGAGGTTTGTTTCAACTTCATGAACACTGCATGGTGTATCGAGTGAATCTTCATGAGTCCAGACTGAGCGTTTGCACTGATGAAGAGATTAAATAATGTTTTATGGGGTAATGCTGCGATTTTTCAGTAACTGTTGTGTAAATGCAGATGTGAAGCTGAGGTTGAGTTTTTCCACCTGACTCAGCCGGGGATTCTTTGATGTTTCAGCACAAAAAACACCAGAAAAAAACTCTTTCATCTTAGATCAGTAGAAGCATTTTTAACAGGGTGACCATGCATCCTTAAGAAGTCTTTAATTCATGTATCAATAATTAAGGCCTTAAAATGTATTTAAAAAGTAAGTTGGTCTTAAACGTGTTAATCACAGGTCTTAAATGTTGTCTTGGCTGTATTTAATCTCGTATATTCGATGTTGTTTTATGTCTTGCTGAACTTTTCAGTCGGGTAAAGGTTTGAGTCGCACAGAGGAATTTTCAATGCTTTCTGTGACTTGAGACAGTTTGGAAAATCGTTAGTTAAGTTCAGTCCATTTACACGTGAGTCTACTGGTGACGAGCTGCTAACATAACTTTGCTATAGCTAGCTGGCTTTTTTTGCACCTAAGATGGTTGGACGATATTCGTACTTTTCTGTGGAGATACAGGTTTTAAACGTCATTCATAGTCTTAAATTTGAGTTGGTGAAACCTGCAGAAACCCTGTTAAATTTCTTCTGTGACTTGTAGCAATGTTGTGTTTTTTTCAGATAAGGTTGAAACTTCTGTGTTCTGCTGAAGTTTTTGATGTCACGTTTGGAGGATTTTGTTTTTCCAGTTTAATGTGTGGAAGTAGTCGAGTTCACTTACAAGTAACATTTCAGCAAATATAGGAGCTTTTTTAAGGGAGTAATTCCTTAAAATTGATGAAAAGTATTTATTCCATTGGCTGATTATTTCACTTAAAATGTGGGGAAAATATCTTGTTAGAAATTGAATAATCTGCTGATGGAACTAGAACTTTTTTCCAGCAATATTAAGAAATAATTGAGTCAAAACAAGCTATTTGTAAGTTTGTTTTGTCTTATTTTAAGTGTACAAAGATATTTTCACTAGAAACTAGGCCAAAAATACTTGATAACATTTTGTGTTTTGCAATTCACTTTTCATGCTCCAGTGTAAGTTTGAATATATTCCCTAAAGAACTGAGATCTGGAAATCCAGATTTGTTTCTGAAAACTCACATTTGATGAGACAGAAACAGTAAAAACAGCTGCTTAGTTCCGAACTGTTGGTAGAGAAGCAGCTCAGGATATCTGAAGATGATTTTATTTTCTGATGATGAGGACTCAGAGCTATGTCTCCATTTCAGTTTTTATTTTCTTGGATCCCTGGTTGCAGATCCTCATGGTGAGGATGAGGAGGGGCTGCAGCGCTGGGCTTCCTTTGATGTAGAGGAAACGTGACGGATCTGCTAGCCAGTGTCTCGCAGCGTGGAATCGCTAACCCGGGCTTACCTAACAGGATTTGGTGGGGCCGCGCCGGTGTCCCTCCGTGCCATGTGTGTCCTGAGCTCATGCCCTCGGTGCTGCATGGAGGATCTGTTAGAGAGAACATTGCATCTCCCAGCAGCCTCCCTGTCCATCACTGCCCACCCTGCGCTGCTTTCCCACAGCTGGGCTTGCCTCTAATCGGCTGCACTTCCTGCGAGCGTCTCATCCTCAGCTCAGTTATTCTCAAAACTCTGGAAAATGATATGGGAATTAGAAACTGTCCAAGACCATGAAGGGGCAGAATGTGTTGATAAAACCTAGTAAATTGTTAAAATATTAGCTGTCTCTGCATTCAATAAGTAGCCCTTAAATCAAATAATGCTGAACATCTTTTTACTGATTAGTCCCTACACGATTTAATGATTAATTTTGTGATTATCTTTTAAAATTTATGTTGCAATCAAAATCACAGATTTTGTGATGTAATTAAGAAATATTTGTGCTCATGTATGATGTAAATGTGGCTTTTTGTAACTCACCCCATCGATCACAGACACTTATCAAATATGGCGGCTGAGACAGCAGGGTAGTAGAAGTAAGAAATGCTGCCACCTGCAGGTGGGAGTTGGCATCACTTAGAGTGCTAACAAGTTGAGTTTGCTTTAATTAAACTCCTGCCTGGAAAGTCCAGTTTGTTTGGGAAAGTGTGACTGTGCAATTAAAGTCTGACTCAGACTAAAAAGGTGAACTCTGGTACGGTTTGAATGCAGCTTCAAAAACAGGTCAGGGCATTCTGGGTAAATGAAGCTAGCGCTAGCGGGAAAAATCACTCGTGATCTTCTGCCAAAGACAAAAAAAAATCCTCTTACTGCTAAAATTCGACCACGCTTTATTTTGTTTACATTTCAGGAAGAAGGAAGTGTTAGTGTCTTTTTCAGAGGCTTTTGTGTCAGTGGTTTTTGGTGCAGCGCCCCCACAGGCGGGGAGTGGAACAGTGTTTTCAATTATTTTGATTTGTTGCCATTTTGGTCTGAATTGAACAAAGTCAACTGGACTATGTGGTGTGAAAACACCCAAAGACCCAATGTTTTTAATCATTTAACTCACAGTTATGCATAAAATCTGTTGATTTTGTGTGAATTTTGCTAGCTGACAAAAACTGGAGGGACTGACTAAAGCTGCATTTACAGTGAGATTAAATTACACACAGATTTACATGCAACACTTAATGTTTTTGATCCTTTTTGCAGAAAATTAGCAATGAACTGACAATTATGCATTTGTGCGAAAAACTACAAGGACTGATTGATGTAATTTTAAAGTATACAGATAAAAACTCCTTTGATTTGATTGATAAAATAACATGAAAACACACAACTGTTATCTTGAAGGTTCTATTTATGTGACCCACTGGAGTCCAAAGGGCCACATAAAAAGCTGTGGTGTGCCGGATTTGGCCCCTGGGCCTCGAGTTTGACAGTGTAAAAGATACCAGCGTAATTGCTCTGTTTTCTTCTAAATCTGCTCAGACGTCAGTGTCATCTGCGGTGCAGATCTCAAACGGTGAATTATGTGTTTGCACAGCGATGGCCCGCTGCTGCTGCTGCGGCGTTTTATAAACAGCCCCATTAACGCCGAAGTTTCCTGCGACGTCTGGCGATGCCGGTCGATACGTTTGCTCCGTATGCGCGGTGCAGGCGACGCCATGTGGTTGCAATCTGCTTATCTGCGTTTTCATCCTGGTTAATGGAGCTCAGCAGACTGTAAGAGGAGACGACGATCACGGATGAAGGCTTTCTTCACGCATTTTTAAAAATGTCTTCTGGTTTTATTGCTTCAAAAGTTCAACATTTAATAGTTACAGAAATCCAAGCAGTTAAACTCATCACGTTTAAGTTGCTTCAGTGTTAAAAGCTAAAGACAGCAGAAGGAAGACATCTGTTAGCAATACTTTAGCTCCGGCGCTGAAAGCCCTGAAACTGTGACTTTCTACATGTTTGAAAGGCAACAACCCGTGAGCGCCGCATGCAGGCTCGCGTGTGACGCAACCTGACTGATGCTTATTTTGGACGCGTGTTGGCACTCAGAAAGCAGACGGCTGGTAAACGACGGCTCTTCCTTTGGGCGTTGAGCCGGCCGGGGCGCCGCCCGGGTTCTGCTGGTTCTGGCCTGAGCAGCTGCTCACTGGGCTTCACTCCTCACCAGCAGCCTGCTGCGGGTCTCCAGGGGTCAGCGGACGGCCTCGCCAAGGTTGTCCCCCATGCCCAGTTCTGGTTGATTAGAGTGGGTGGGGACTTCCTGTAAAACGAGGATAAGAGTTAGAGACTGGAAGGCTGTGTGTTCGTGTTTGTTTGGGTTTTTGGTCAAATTTCTCTTGTAACTTCTGTAATTTTATTTTGTGTGTATGGGATTGCTGATGGTATGAGAACCTTGAATTCATGTTTTTTAATTGAAAAGAATATTCACTAAAAAACTGGTAAACGTCTGCTTAATAATAGCACTTCTATTCATCCATGCATTAAACGTCGCTCTCCTGTGCAGCCGACATGGAGTCATCTTTCATGCCATTGGCTGGTTTTGGTTAATTACAGAAGATTTGAAATAACATCTCAGTTATGCATTGTTTTGAAAAAATGTGGGGATCTTGTGATTTTGCAGTATTGTGACATATTTGAGGAACTGCTTTATTTGCACTTCAACCCAGAGACGGAGGCTGTACAGCTCTATAACATGCATTTAATGAGTTCAATGTTCTGTTAGAGGCCTAAAGTCTACAACTTTACATTTATTAATGGCAGAGGCCATGTTGAAAACTCAAGCTCCTGCTTCCCAGCAGAATTCAGACTTCAAAGGTTTTGTTGTAATCCCAATTGGGAATTACAACAAGAATGTCTCATAAGCCAGTTTTTCAATGCTGTTGAAACTTCAGTGAGTGAATCGCTGACTGACGGCTTGCAGTAGCCGTACCAGGACGGGAAGTGTCACTCTTCCAATATATTAAGGATGTTTTCCCATTTGATAGTCCGGTAGACTCGGCTCGATTGAGGACCAAAGTTGCAAAGTTACATTTTCAGCTGCTGCGATTCGCTTGCACACTGCACTGAGTCAAACCAACCAAAACATTTGAGCAACTTGTGAAACCAAACTCTGATGCAGATCAAAAAATCTAATTCTGGTTCGCCTACAAACCTCAGTCTGAGTTCGGCTGAACTGAAGTCTGATGCAGCTTAAATGCATGTGAACGCCAACTGGACTGGAGTTCGCTCCAAAGACAGGAAGTGGACCACAACGCAGAGCATTCTGGGTAAATACTACCAAAATAAATGTGCTAGGCTAGCAGGAGAAATGGCTCGTGGTCTTTCACCAAAGACGAAAGAGAAATCCTACAACCACTAAAATCTGACGTTATTTTTGTTTACATTTTGTGAAGAAGGACGTTGTGCTCAGTGTCTTCTTCAGAGGTTTTTATGTTGTTTCCTTCAGTGGGTCTTGATGCAGCGCCCCCTCAGGTGAGGAGGGGAACAGGTTGGAGTGTGAACGAGAACCGCAGCAGCTGAAAATTTAACAAATGTCTTGTATTTGGTCCCTAATCAAACCGAGTGCACCGGACTGTTAGGTGTAAAAACAATCTTAGATTTGCTGTTGTTATTTCATCTGATAATAAAGTTACACGACCTTCTGTCAAACGCTTGGTGCTCCAGCAGGCCGCTCTCTGCTGCAGCTGTAAAGTGAGTAAAATCATGAATAGTGTTTTCTGACCTCATCCTGACAGCTCGCAGCTCTATAAAGAGACAGTTCCAAGTAGCGATCTGCAGCGGAGCGGGAACAATGGGCTCACAGGGGTAAGAACATGGCTCCAAATGCTGCCAGCTGTGTCCAGACTTCAGAGGAGCTCAAACAGCCCTCACTTTGTCCCGCTCAGAGACAGAGCCGTGATCAATAGCCGCTCTGTTGGATGAATCCGCGCTCGCTCCGGCCTTCCTTTTCTTTCTTTCTTTTTGTTTTTTTTGCCGTTTCATAGTTTTTCAGAAGCTCATTATTTCCCTCTGCTGTGGGTGTGAGCGCTAAAGACGCTCACATGCAACGCGTCTCTGACAGCGCTGAAATATTAATGGTCCCCAGTGTAGGAGGTGGTGCAGGGCCGCATAGTTGCAGTACAAAGGGCCTTCTTGCCACCAGGCTTTATTAGCGGAGCCATTAAATGAATACATGGCTACGGCTTTTTCTTCATGCCTCCTTCTGTGTTCTTGTGCCTAACATCAAACCGCTTTTTTTCTGTCGGCATGTGTGTGTCGGTGTGTGTGTTCACTCCATCGGGAGGACAAAGAGGAGAGGCTTTAGCTATCACTTCGTTTTGTGTGGTCTCGGCCGTAAAAAAACACGCCGTTCTTTCACTGCGAGGAAAAGAAAGCGCCTGCCTTTAATTTTTGGGAAGGCCATAAAAGTTTGTCGCTCCTTTCATATCGGCGGTGGAATTGAAAACAAATGCTACATTTCTCCCCTCCTCTCCTTTGAACTGTCCAATTATGGAGTTGTGAAAATATAAAAAAAGAGAGAGAGGAGAATCTGTTTTTGGATCCATTTACCTCCTTCTCTCCCTTCTTGTTTTTGAAGAAACCGATGGTTAGGGGGAGAGAAAAGGGGGATCACTGATGTCAAAGTCAAAACCAAGAGCATTAAGAAAACTGGCGAAATGCAATACAGCTGCAATCCAACATGACGCTAGAAAATAGGGCTGAGGAGCAGAAAGCCTCTCTCCCGTATTCCCTGGGCGCGCAACTGCTCCCGGCCTTGGCTTTGATCTCTTCAAAGCCTCCTGCCTCCTACTAGATGGAGAGTCTTGGCTGCCGCTCGCCGCGCTGCAGAGGCAGGAAGAGGAGGGGGAGGCGAGGCGGCGTCATCGCCTTCTTTCCAGGGCTGAAATCAATCACGGTGCCGAGGCAATTATCTGTAATTCAACCCCGGCCGGATTAGTGACTCCTGTTACCTGAGCGACCGGGCAGAGTGTGATCCGCAGCGGGCCGGCCGAGGCCGCGGTGGAGGCGGTGGAGAGCGCGCCGCCGCCGCACCGCGCCGCCGCGCCGCTGCCCAGCAGAGCAGAAAATCAGAGCACAATGCAGTGATTACACTTGCAGATGTAGCCATGTTTGAGAGAGGAGAGCGCTGATTGCCATGGAGCCCGCTAGTTAGACTGCTAACGAGTCGGGCGCCTTTGTGTTGGAGCGTGTGTGTAATGGCACCTCGCAGCAGGGGCGGGTCCAGGCTTTTTCTAAGGGGGGCCAGGCACGGGCACTAGCAGTGATAGGGCCATGCAGACTCGCCTCTAGCCTGTCTGGCGCCCTGGGCGATGTTTTCAGGCTTGATGTTTACTTTGTGATTATTAATATGTGAGAGTCTGAACACAGCAAAGGTTGATTTGCTAATTTAAACTCCTGCTCTGCAGATGATCTGTCAGAGAGTTGGTGTGTGGGTCGCCTTTTTTTAATTGAACCGAAACAAACCGGATTCTGCAGCACATGTACATGTTACTGTTGTCAAAGTCAAGCTAGCATAGCTGTTATAATTCCCTCTCCTTCGCTATTTTTTTCCTGACCTTGTTATCTAGATGACATAGTGTTAACAATTAGTAGTAAAGCTCTGTATCCATTTTTCTTTTATATGCTAGTCATACATTTAAGATGTATCACATTATATTGACAGTTAAAACCAATGGTAGTCTGTCGCTCACTGGACCGGGGTTGGCCCGGCTAACAAAATCTGCCTGCCTTTATTATATCTAAGTGTTTAAAGTCTAATTAACCCCAAGTCTTACAACAGCAGGCTAAATAAAGTCTGATGACACAGAAGTTAGCGTGCATTCACACCAGCCCCATGTAGTCCAGTTTAATCAAACTCCAGTCCTTTTGCCTTGAAAGTCTGGTTTGTTTGGGGAGGTGTGAACGCATATTCAGACTCCTGTCCGCCTACCAACCTCGGTCCGGCTCCGCTTGCAGTGAACTCTGCTGTGGTTGGAATGTGAACGCCAAGCGGACCAGAGATCGCTCCAAACGCAGGAAGTGGACTAGAGCGCAGTGCATTCTGGGTAAATACAACCAAAATAAACAAGCTAGCAGGAGAAATGGCTTGTGATATTTTTTTTAACCAAAAAAAAAGAGAAGTCCTACAGCCCCTAAAATCTGACGTCACTGTTTTTACATTTTCTGAAGAAGGAAGTTGTGCTCAGCATCTTATTCCGTGTTGTTTCCTTCAGTGATTCTTGGTGCAGCACCCCCACAGGTGAGGAGGGGAACAGGTTTTTCGTTTCACTCAGATCAGTGAGAAAATGAATCGCAGCAGCTGAAACTGTAACAAATGTTGCAACTTTGTTCCCAAGTTTACTGGACAACCTAAGCTATTGCAACCTTTTAAAAAAGAAACAGTTGCCTTCCTTCCTTTAGAAACATCCACCTGGTCTGCAGACCCGCCTACTCACCCAGCCGCCTCATTGGCCACGCCCCTCTCCGCAGTACCCTCCCCCTCTGCCACCACCTCCGTATCTCCGTCCCTTGATGGCGTCCCGGGCCCCGGCTCTGAAACGCGAGCTGGGCTCCGGCCCCAGGCGCCCGATTTACTACGGCTGGGAAAAACTTGACGCCCCCCGAGTCACGGAGGAGACACGGCGGCGTTGGTCGAGTCTGTGCAGCTGAGATTCATACCAATTATACTCACTCCAAGTTCAGACAAACCTAGAAGATGGTAGCAGTTTGACTAATCCTGCCTGGAGATTTGGGTTTAACAACAATTCATATGAGGTTTGTCTGCCAGGCAGCTGGAGAGCAAAACCCTCCCTCTTTTCTTTTTCTTGTTTTTTTGGAGCAGCAAATTAAGAGACAGTTTTCCAAACTCTTGATTCTTCCCTCCGTCTGCACACTCTGATGTCACGGGGATGAAAACAAGGCTTTGTTTTCTTCCCCCCTCGCAGTCACTTGATGCAGGATGATGAAACCCACAAAGAAATCCAGCAAGAATATTTTTTGTTTATCTGATGAGCTCTCCTTGTACTCCACGCTGCTTTTGATCAGCGGACAGCAAACTCGTTGATGGAGAGCTCGCATTTTCCCTCTCGGGACGGACGTGTTAAATAAATTAGATGCATCTCGGATCTCCGCGTCTGCTGCGTCTCAGCGAACCGGGTCGGGAGTGGAAGTGGGGCTGACTCTGGGAGTGTCAAAGGTCACGCTGAGTGGATTATGTGGCCTGAATGGAACCCGATGGGGAGCCCCTTAAAGCCGCCGGCGGCGGTCGTGAGGCCAGGTGATGCTTTTCATGTCCTCCAGTGGAGGGACATCAGAGCGGTCCCACACTTTGAGCCGCCCGCCATCAAACGGCCATCAGAACCTCTAATCAGTCCTCCGCCACCGAACCGCCGTCCTCCGACATAAAAGGTGGACGAATATGGCGTTTAACGGTCTGCTTGGTTTTCACATCCGCATTCAAACCGAACCAGAATTCATTTCAACCGAACAGAGACCGAGGTTAGTAGGTGGACCAAAGTTTGATTAGCATTCACACGTCCCAAAAATGACCCGGACTTTTTAGGCAAATGGACTCGGGTTCAATTAAGACAAATTCAAAAGTGGCTGAACTGTAAAAATAAGAACAGGTAAATAATTTGGTGCCAAATCATATAAAGTTTTAAAAGTGAGTAAAAATCAACATAAAAATGAGGAATAACCCAGTAAAACGGGTTGAATTGGTCTTGTGAGTCATCCGCTTCACTTCCTCGTTCGTCTTTGTATTTTGATGCATTATTAATCTTAATATTAATGCATGAGCATTAAAGCATGTTTTTGGGAAACTCTTGGAGGATAGAGTTTATTTTTTTCTTCAGATATAGTTGGAAACTTTTTGCAAACGATCCGTTTTGGTCTCTTTGCACCAGAATTTTGCAGGAAGGAAAACAGTTTGAGTCTCCGTTTACGCCCACGGGAGTCTTCGTGCTTGGGCATCAGTTAATGCAATCTGCAGTCATTTACTGCTGGGTAACTGTTTGGAAACCAGGTTATGAGACTCAGAAATAATCCACCAGCAGGAGGCCTCTCCCCCTTATGGTCATCTCAAGTCAACGTCCCGGTTTAGAGGAGTACTTTGGAGATGTGACTTTATTTAGGCCGTTTTTACTCTCCAGCTGTAACCCAAACAAACATGCAGAGTCTGGCTTCGTTGGTCCATTTCATCCCCAACTTCAATGAAACTTTGATGACTTTTGGTTTGATCATCCATCAAAACACTCAGACATCTTCAGAAGGAATGAACTCAACAGGAATCAGACAAATACAAAAATCTTCATTAGAAATAAATTAAAAATGTAGTGGTGACAGAATAAGAGATTTATTTTTTCAATTACGAGAACAAAGACACAATATTGCCTGAAGAAAATGTTAAAACTACTAGAAAGAATTGGTTTAATAAGAGCAAATCTTCATTATAAAGATCTGATGTGATCATCTAAAACCGTCACATTAATTTGATGTTGATGTTAAAATATAAACATATAAATATTATCTGTAAACTTATCCCAAATCTAACTTCAGAAGATGCTCAGAATTCCTCATTTTAGTCTTTAATTATTTTTAATAAAATTATCACTTCATTCTACTAATGTTACGATTTTTAATCGTAACATTAATATAATATAAAATATATTCTCGTATTATTTTGACTTTGTCGTATGATTTTTCCTCGCAGTTTTATCAGTTTGTTGATATTGTGAGTTTATTTAGCATCATCGCGACTCTTTTTATTATAACAATTTTTTTTCTCATCATGGCTTTTTGTCTTACAATTCCTTTCATAGTGACTTTTTTCTTGTGTTATTACTTTATTATTATAATACGAGTTTATTCTTGAATTATTACGATTTTATCCACGTTACTTTTTGTCGCACGTCTTATCGTATTTTTATGACTTTTTTCTCATATTATGACTTTGTTGTTTGACTTTATTTTCATAAAGACCTTTTTTCCTTGTATTATTACTTTATTTTTGTACTATAAGTTTATTCTCATATCACAACTTTTTCCTCATGTTGACCTTTTGATGTGTGACTTTATTTTCTTATTGTGACTTTTTCTTATGTTACTTTGATTATATTCTCTTAGTGTTATGACTTATTTCTCGTAATGGTCCTGATACTCAGTTGAAAAAATTTAATCAAATAATTTAAATGTAAATATTTCTGGGGATTTAACGTGCATAAATAACCTGTTGGCAGCCTTTGGGACAGAAATGAAGCAACTAAGCCCTAAACCCTTTGAAACATCTTCATGCATGTTTTGTCATTGTTGTTGTCCCGTATGAATGAGGCCTGATTTATTATCTTTTCAGTGTTTTCTGCTCTAACAAGCCTTTACTTTCTGTTGCTGCTCCAGCTGAAGCATCAGCCTCTCTGCAGACCCATGAATATCTCCATCAAGCGGCTCGTTTTGCTTTAATCCGGTGGAGAGCTGATTGTGATGAAAGCCCATTCAGGCCTGCTGAATCAGGTGGACGCCTAACGCCGTATCGCCGCGGCAACCATATGCCCCGGGTCTCGCGTGCCCCACTTGTGTTGCAGAAATTTCCATTTGTTAGGTTGTATCGGCCATGTTGAACATGATCATTGTTTTGTTTGCGTTAAAGCCCGCTAAACCCCGCCGCCACAAAGCTAATTGAAGGGGCGGGGCCTTTCTTGCGGCCGCTCGGTTCCTTGGAGAGGCCCTTTAAGGGTTCCTGCCTCTGTGAGGTTGGAGAAAAGCCGTTTGTTTGGCGCGGATCGGATCTGAATGGCTCTGCGTTTTCCCATTCAGACCTCCTAGCAGGGGCGTGCAGTTCTGGATGGAGAGAAATCCTCAGACGTGGGGTTTGATTACCGGCTAATTCCCCAATGAAAGGCAGTTGTTGGTAGTCTTTACCAGTTAATCCCCTGAAACGCGGAATCGCACCCAGACAGTGGGCTGCTGATACTGTTGTTTGGTCCTTTATGTGAGTGAGTGCAGTGTTGATCCGTGAATCGGTCCCGAACATTGGGACGGAGAATACGGCTCATTACGACCTGAACCAGAATCATTAAACCAGCACTGCCGCGTCAGGCTGGGACAGGAAGTACAGACGCACCAAACGCGTCGACAACGAGTTGAGATTTCCTCGAAGGTCCAACCTGCCGAGAAAAACCGAGATGCAGATTCCTGGAGGGAGGAAGTTTTTAAAATCCAACTGAAAACAAAATAAGTACAAATTTTCTTCCATTTCTTGTGCTTCTTTGTTGAGTAAATGAATAAACCAATAAACAGGTTTCAACTTGGACTTATATGGAAAAAGTTAGTACACCACAAGCTTTTGATAACCCTTCTTGTTCCTATTATAACTAATAACTGGCAATTAGTCGTTTGTCTCTGGAGGAGAACAGAATTGATTTAATCTGAATGGATTGGAGAGTTTTTAAGCCAGAAAAACCTGCTTACAGTCACACCACTGTCAGGTTTCAGTCTGGACTTTGACTAGGCCACTGTAAAACCTTTAATTTTCTGCATTAACTCAAATGTACTTGAAAGGAGAACTTAAACGTGTTGTTAAGGTAACATCAGGCTCAAAGAAAATCATGAAATGCTTGCAAAATAAAAATTATATTGATAAAAAAGTTAAGATTATTTAATTCTATATATTTTACATTTAATCACTTGAGCATTAATGAAAAACTAGAAATGCATTAAAATATGCAAAAAAATTTCAATAAATTTTTAAAATAAGAAGTTGAACATTTTATTGCTTGAAATGCAACATCAGCATTCCTTAAGTAAAACTGAACCAAGTGAAGCTAAAACTGAGGATTTGGTTTTCTGTGTGTTTACTTGGTTCCTGTGTCCCACCTGTGGAGCCGCGTGTTTCCCATCAGGTCCTGGTAGCGGTCAGTGGCTCGTTGTGTTGTTAGTCCTGTACCTTCCCAGTGAAACCAGTGTGTTTGAGTTCTTAGCCTCATCATTCACCTGTGCTGCCTGGATTTCTGTTGTCCTTCCTGTTTATCATTAAAACCATCATTTCTCACAACAACCTGGGTCCACGGCCTCTACCCTCACCACCCACAACCAACAAATCATGACAAAAACTGCTGCTTGATGAGTTTCTGCTTAGTTGACCATTATTTCAGTAATCAATGAATCTAACTAATAGTTTCAACATGATCTATAGACTGAAGCCATTTTTATTGTGAAATTATTTAAGAAATGTTGAGAAATCTCCAGATTTTATCACCGATCAAAGCCAAATCTGATCTCTGACTGATCGATTGGTGTTTCCCTGAGATGAAAACAAACATCTCTTCAAAGGTGATCGGGTCAACGATTCCCTGAGAACCGGGTCAAAAGTTCAGACTGAAACAAACGCCCAGGTGTTTCCTTACCTGAGGCAGCGCTGCGTCTTTCTCATCTCATTAAAACAAACTCCACATTTATCATTTTATTTCCAAACTTTTTCTCCAAAACGGCAGTTTTTGTCTTTCTCTTTTTCTCCATGACGTAATCAGCTGCAAGTAATCCATCGTTATTTTTGTTCCTGCTATTCTGGCTGTGCATGTGGGTGGGTGTGAATCTGTCTGAGTGAAACGCAGAAGGAAAACTGGGTCACTATTCTCCTCAGCTCAGGCAGAAGCTGCTCTCGTTCAGATCACCTCCCCATCCTCGGTTTTCCCGGTGCCATCAGAAACCTTCCCCGCAGACACGCCAGCGTCCCCAGCAGCCAGAAGCTTCATCTGTCCCCCTTTTCTTTTTTTTCTTTTTTTTTGCCCCTCTGGATGTGAAATCACAGCGTTTTGAGCGAGCCGGGGCTCAGTGAGAAGGGCACTGTCTCCCGCGCTCGTCTCTGCCAATGAAGACGCACAAAGACCCCCACCAGACTCTATTTTCCCCCTCAACGCTGAGCTCCCAAATCCAAACTGACAGCCATTCATGCCCAGAATACCTGGGCGAAAGCAGAGGGGGGGGGGACACTATCTAGGTGTAGCAGGCAAATCCGCTCTTGTTCGACAGATCTGCGACGCTCCTGCAACTCATCAGCACTTTCCTGGTTTTCTCTCGCCGTCTTTCTGTGTTATTGTGCAGGAGCCGAGGTTTCCAGGCGCACAGTTAGCTTGTGCTGCGGTTTTATTTGTGTGCATCTCTGAGGGCCGCGGCGTGTTGTTGTTGGCACCATGGTGCCGCCTGGCATGAATGCAGCTACTCAGCAGACCAGAGCTAGCCCCCAATGATAAATCATGCAGCGGGTTAATGCAGCAGTGGGACCGCTATAAATAGTTGTTGAAAATCAGGGGGAGGATGCACATTGATTCATGGAAAAGTGTTTTCTAAACCTTTTCTGCTTCTGGTCAGCACTGAGGGTCTGAAGCTCACAGCTGATCAATGGATTCACTTCTTGCTCTGCTTTGCTTTGGCTCAACTGCTGAACGAAGGAAAGCAGAGCAGCAACTCGGCTGGATCAATGCAAAGATCTGATTTTATTATCAGGAATTGGAGTTAAGTTTCAGAGAGCAAACCTGTTCATGACTTGGAGACGTTTTAAAAATGTTTTTACGCCTCACAGTCGGTACAATCTGTTCAACTGGGAACCAAAACTGGATCTAGACCTGTCACAATAGCTAGTTCTGTCCCAGAAATCATTTCAATAAACTAAGATTTTCATTTTGAGACTATTTTTATTAAGTAATATATTGATAATGGCATTATAATGCAAGTTCACCCCCTCAAAGACAATTAAAATTTTATTTAATAAAGAACACGTTACACTGGAACTGGAAGATATTTTAAATATCAAAGATAACCAAAGATAACTTTATTTACATTCTAAATTTTTTGTTGATTTGGAAGGAAATACATCAAAATACACCAAATACACCAACTCAAAATATATTAGATTTCCTAATATATTTTGCATCTATCCCTTAGTGTTTCAATGGATTTTTCTTTTGTCTTTGGCAAATTTCTCTCACTAGTTCGTTTGATTTGGTTGAATTTACCCAGAATGCTGTGCGTTGTAGTCCATTTCCTGCTTTTGGGATGGTTTCTGGTCCGGTTGGTGTTCACATATACATTCAAACCACATCAGAGTTAGCTTAGCATTCACACATCCAAAAAATGACCCAGACTTTTTAGCTAAACGGACTGGAGTTCAATTAAGACAAATTCAACAGTGGCTGGACTGTAAAAGTGAAAATGCCAAAATAATTTGGTGCCAAATCATTTCAAGTTTTAAAAGTGAGTAAAAAAAATCTGAAAATCAACGTAAAAATGAGGAATAAAGCAGACGTGAGTGAGTCATCTGTTGTACTTCCTCGTCCTTCTTTGTATTTTGATGCATTATTAATCTTAATATTTATGCTTGAACATTAAAGCATGTTTTTGGAAAGTCTTGGAGGATCGAGTTTCTTTTTCTCGAGATACACAATCTTCTTCTTAAACAACAATTAATATTGATTAAAAAAAAACCAGTTTCACCAACATAGTTTTTCATTTACGTATAATAAAACATTTTTCCCATGTTATGAGTGAAATGATCTGCCAGTGGAACAATAACTTTTTCATCAATATTAGGGAATTATTGACTTAAAACAAGCTGCTATATCATTTTGAAAAGTTACTTGTAAGTTAGTTTTGTCTTATTTCAAATGTACTAAGACATAAGAAACAAGATGAAAGACTTTTTGTTTTTGCAGTGTAGGAATTTGTTTCTCTCATGGAGAGTTCATTAATCTGTGCTGATTGTCTTCATGCTCTCAGATTCTCTGCAGAAAGTAGGAATAAAATCAGATCCGTTTTCTTAGTCTTTGCTACTGAGTGCAGTCCTGTTCTTTACTGGGTTAAGGATGTTTACTGGATGCTCAAGTGTGTGTGTGTGTGAGAGCAGTCTGTTTTTGAGCGTGTGTGTGTGTGAGCAGTGTGTTTTTGAGCGTGTGTGTGTGAGCGGTGTGTTTTTGAGCGTGTGTGTGTGAGCGGTGTGTTTTTGAGCGTGTGTGTGTGAGCAGTGTGTTTTTGAGCATGTGTGTGTGTGTGAGGGGGGTGTTTTTGAGCGTGTGTGTGTGTGTGAGGGGTGTGTTTTTGAGCGTGTGTGTGTGCGTGCTTCCAGGCCTGCTGACAGTGGCACTTCAGCAGAATGTTTGCCCTTTCCTTCCTCCTTTGATGTGACCAGGTCCTGCTGGGATAATGAGCCCTGCGCCCCGCCGCAAGGTGAACATCCTGCAGTTCGCCCAGGGCTCTGCCAGCGCAGGCTCCCAACCCCCAACACACACACACACACACCCACACACACACACACCCACACAGTGCCCAAACAAGACGGTGGAGCAGCCGACCTCCATTCAGAGCTGGTCCACTTCCACAGAGAGGACACACTGTGAAGACGCTGATGATCTTTTGTGTGTTTCCAGTCCACAGTTAATACATGCTAATGCTATACACTGTAAATATCTGACAAGATGCAGACTGTCAGAATTACTCAGATGTCACAACGTAATAATAGACATTTTGAAGAGATGTGTTATCTTTGCCACAATCTCACGTTATGCATCGTTGTGGAAAATATTTTTTTTTATGGCAAGCCATTAGCATAAAAAATATTACATATATTAAGTCATTATTCTAATCTGTAAGTAACACAATATACTGATTTACCACATGGTGAATCTCAATGTGACGTAAATAACATTTGATCGGATTAAAAACATGCAATGGTTCCTGCCGGACCCTTTGTATTTGTGCGTTTCCGGTACTTCTTTAAATCTGATGCACAAGCAGCATCCATTAACAGCAGCGATGGACAACAGAGCTGCTTCTGTTGACCCACAGAGGGTTAATTTCTGCTGCAGAAAACAATCTGATGGAACAGGAGTCAGCCTGTCAGCGAAGCTACATGTAAAGCATCTCAATACTAAAGCAAGATGAGCAGTCAGATTTTACACTAATCTGTTGAAAAAACCGTGAAAAAAACACATTAGAAACGATAAATATCTTTATTTTTGAACTTATATGTCTATTTATGCAAAAATGAGTTTTAAAATGTAAAAATATTGCTTATTTTGTCAATAAAAACAAAGCAATTGGCTTCATTTAGATTCTTAATCGAGTCCAACTATTAATTTATGCAAAATTCACATTTTGCAAGTTTTTGTCATTTGGGTTTTTACTGCTTCTAAAAACAGAGCGCTTAAAAACCCACCCAGCCATTTTTTGGCAATAAGTTTATTTTTTTGGGTGTCATTTCAAAACCTTTCTGAAGATAGCATCATAAATAAGCAGGCACAACCCGTTACCTAGCAACTTCAGCGCATCCCGGCCCGTTACCTAGCAACCCAAGTCGAGCTCCAGCATGTGCTCTGCAATGGCTGCTGGAAAAACAATTATTTTGTTGTTGACCTTCCATCCAAAAACCACTTGCTGCATTTTTATTAGTTGTGCAGGAGGCTCTATTAATGCTTTTCAAAGCTGTGCTGTTGTAAAACTGTGCATCTGTTTGCAGCCATTTTCTTGTGCGTGCAAATTTGGGGGTTGTGGACAAAAGCAGCTTATCTGAATTTAAAGTGAGAGAGGCCTTGGAACAACTCAGAAATAGACACGACTGATGAAATCAGAATCATCTATGAATGATTTTGTGCAGAAAATGTATATAGATTTATCCTAACCTGTTCAAGGAAGCATAGCAGGTCCCCTTTAAGTATTGTATCAAATGTCTACTTACCACAGATTCAAATCCAGGCCGAGCTCAGCCACTCTTTGCAGGCGTTGCTCTCGGAAAGCGTCCTTTCTCCCTCCTTCCTCCCTCCTTCCCTCTTGTTTCTCAACTCCTTTGCCCCCGTCTTGCATAACATGTTGGAAAATTTGCAGCTGGTTAATTTATGTTGCGTTTCCCCTCGGTTTGTTAATAGCAGCGGCGATGCACAGATATTAAGAGTTGAACACTTTGAAAGGCGGATAAAGTCTTTTCATCTGAGGCATGCACATTTCACACGCATTATCTCCTGCGCACATGCAGAATGTCAGAAACACGGAGCTGAAAACACACGGCGGCTCGCTCCGAGCGCAGGTTCTGCGTGACGGCTAATCCATCTCGGTCCTTTTCAGTCGCGCTCGCTGATTTTTGGGGAGAGGAGACGCTTTGCTGTTAATAGCTTTTGGTGTTTTGTTCACTTGCAGCGTGGAACTGTTAAATTAATTAGCTACCTGGTTTCTGATTCATGCAACAGGAACACATTCTGGTTTTTAGCTACCTGTTTTCTGATTATTGCAACATGAACACATGCTGGTTTTTTCTTCCCTTTTTTTATGAGATTTAAATTGAAACCGGTCATTGAAGATGTTATTTTCTGCTTCTCCAAACCGAACTCAAACAGAGCTCTGGTCATTTCTATCAACCGACTGTCGCCTTAAACGCTTCCGTTCTACTGTTGAGCTCTGATTAGCATGAAGGGGATTTTGATTGGAGTGAAAGGGGGGCAGAGGGAAAGATTGGGACTCATAACAGATGGATATTCGTCTCCAGGGCAGGCTTTTCCTGCTGCTGCTGTCCCCACGGTTGGCTTCATTACCCTGGGCTCCTGGTGCCGCCTCGCTTTCTGGCAGCCTGGCTTTCTTCCTCATTAATTGGGTTTGGTTACATTAAGCCCCCTGGCCAAGGGGCAATCCTGCTGGAGAAATATTCCGTTTTTAGAGCCTCACTCGAAGCCGGCGGAGTTCAAGCGGCTCTGCGGATGGTAATTGGTTATTTATTTAGGCTTCTGCAGGTTGGTCTCCAAAAGAGACGCTACTGCAGGACGATGTTTGCTCTCTTTTGTTGGACACAAACACACCTGGTCCTGGGATGACTGTAGGAATTCAGCAGCCGGCACACCCTTTGCTTCATACGCAAACATTTAGCATTTACAGATGCTTTGAGTCTATTGTCTGTTGAAATAAATGGTCTGGAGAAGGGAGTGGGCGCTGTGATGTCATCCTGAAAAGGTTCTCCTCAAGTGGAATCCGTGTTGCCAGGTTGGGTGGGTTTCCGCCCAACTGGGATGCTTTTGAACATGTTGTACTGGAACAAACTACGATGCCTTATTAGGGCCATTGTAAAGGAAGAAAGGAGGAGTACATTTCTGCCACAACGCTCCGAAAGTTTGAGATTGATCTCAGAAATTTTCTAGACAAACGTGGACATTTCTGAGTTTAAAAAGTTGAAAATTTGCTACAAAAATCTCAAAAATTTTGAGATTAAAGTAAAAAAGTTTCTTAAAAAACTTGTAATGTTCAAGAGTCAAAAATTTTCAAATTTTAGAAAATTTCTAAAATTGATCTCAAAACTTTTGAGTTTTTGGTGGAAATTTACTTTTTTTTTTTCTATCTACATTGGCTCTAATACGTCGTCGTAAACTCCAACTTTATTGAGTTGCTTTTTTCATTGGAATAACAACACAAGAGTCAACACAAATATTCAAGTAACAGAATGTTTATCTGTGCAACAGTGAGGATTTATTTCCATTAAATAAAGTTTAAATTTGGGTATAAATTATGTTTTGGATGCTGGGAGTTGTTTGAATCTAGGCAGTGATTCCTTCCCTGTTTTCAACCTATTTGTGCAGAATTATTTCTTATTTTTAATTCCATGCTAACATGTTAACATTAACATGTAGACGTGTTGTGGAATTTGGTGCGTTTTGGTTCAGTGGAAAAGAAAAAAAGGCGAACCACAAATGAACTTCTGACAGGTCAGATGTTTTAAATGATCTAATCAATCTCTGCTGCATTCAGACTATCACTTCTTAATAATCACAAAATAAACATCAAGCCTGAAAACACAAAACTGTGACGGACTGAATCTTCTGGTCGTTGTGTGAGAAATGTTTGCATGTTTTTTGGCGTTGAATCCTGATACTCTAGTGGAGCTGTTGTCAGTTAGTTGCTATGGCAACGGGTATGAAGAATACGGTTTTTCTGTGTTATTTTCAATCTGTTGTGGCACTAAATGAATAATACCTACATCTCCAGGTTTCATTTCGTTGCCTTTTGAAGGCAAGTGAATGAATTGCCTTTTTCTCCTCCAGCGTTGTGTGCATGTGAGAAATTTCCGGATATTTAATGACGATATCTGGCGCTCCTAACACGGGTTTCATTAGAGGTTGAGATTTGTTCTGTTTTTTTTGGAGTTGGGCTGGTTTCACTGGAAACTGTCAGTCAGATCTGGCAACCCTGAGTGTGAATTATATCTCACAGCAAACCATTTCAGCTGCTTGCCTCCTTTATTCACATCCCATGCTGGTTTTGCAGTGCATCTTTGTCCTGTAGGATTTCGGGGAGTCGCCTGGGTGTGTTTCGGGTGAGAAGGGGTTTTTTTGGAGGGCAGATTTAGCAGCATGGGAACCCAGCGCCGCCACTCGAGCTGCCGACTCCCCAGCTGTTTGTGAAACACCTCACAACGTTTCTACTCTCTTGATTGTAGCCGCCGGCTCCAAGAGTCCTCATTGCATATAAATTACAGAAGTGGGAAGTGATTATTATAAAATTCCCGCTTTCGCCTTTTTTCCCCCACTCCACTCTGCAGAAGTGCTATAATTGAGTGGAGTACAAAAGCTGCGCTGTGAGGCGGAAGAAGGAGAGGGATGGTTCAAAAGGCAACATTTAGGAGGGGTGGATGGTTCTGGTGTGACGTATTTCTCATGATCATCAGCCTTTAAAGGGACCAAATAAACGCCCACAGTCTCTGTCCACCCAGGGCTTCCTGCCAGCGCCGGTTCCAGACAATAAATTTCACCTTAAACCACATCTGAAGGCCCAGCCAAGCCTGGATATGATCAGTCTTCTCCGTCTCCGTTCTTCTGCTCCTCCTAAGCAAAGAAGAAGTCCTACACTGCAAAAATGCTAAATCTTACCAAGTATTTTTGGTCTAGTTTCTAGTGAAAATACCTAAGTACACTTGAAATATGACAAAACTAACTTAGAAGTAACTTTTCATCAAGATATAGAAGCTAGTTTCAAGTCAATAACTCCTTCATATTGAAACAGTTCTAGTTCCACTAGCAGATTATTTCACTAACAAGACATTTTTTGAAAGTTAGAAGTGAAAAAAATCTGCCAGTATTACTAGTACGTTTTCGTCAATATTAAGGAAAGGGACAAAACAAGCTCACATATTGTGAAAAGCTGCTTTTCAGTTAGTCTTGTCTTATTTAAAGTGTACCGTATTTTCCGCACTATAAGGCGCACCTAAAAGCCTTCAATTTTCTCAAAAGCAGACAGTGCGCCTTATAATCCGGTGCGCCTTATATATGGACCACTTTATTAAAGTGTTTTAAATGTAGTAATTTATTTCAGCCACTGGGTGGCTTCCCGTT
>CAEGAG010152534.1:0-11422 GCA_903067065.1 Brachyrhaphis terrabensis
TCTGTGTTGCCCTGCGACAGACTGGCGACCTGTCCAGGGTGTACCCCGCCTCTCGCCCGGAACGCAGCTGGAGATAGACACCAGCACCTCCCGACCCCACAAGGGATAAGGGTGCAAGAAAATGGATGGATGGATGGATTAAGTCAGCTTTGATTGTTTTTCATGTCTATGTATTTAACAATTTTTGTCTGTGTTTTGCTATAATTGGAACTAGAGAGTTGTGCATGTGTAAGAGGAGTTTGATCCACATTAAAAACTAAAACCCTGTTCTACTCTAAATCAATATGCCAATGAGTAAAACAACAGCTGTTGTAGATAAAGGATTGCAGTCAAGTATGGAGCAAGGACAAAGACATCTTAACCATTTCTGATTGCTATGGGGAAAGAGGAGCTTCGGGTGAATTAAAAGCATGAGCTTGGAGCGTCGCCCAGGACAAATTGCAAATGAAATATTGTATGTTTCAAGGAGACTTGTCTCCAGTGATCTATTCTCTGCCTCACTGTTGTTTTCAGGATTTGTAGGGAGACAGACCCTGAGGTCAGTGCAGTAGTGAGTGAAGCGCTTGGTAGCAGTTGATGGTGAAATGCTAATTATTATTATTATTTTTTTAATATATTTAGTGATGGGGTTTTGCTTGTCATTTTTTAGTAGCAGTGTGGAAATTAGCTGCTTACCCACAGTGCATCCTGCTTCTAGCCTGTCATACCCATCACTGCTATGAGTAACTTTAATCTGATTACTGGATTGGAAATAGTAACACATTAGATTACTTGTTAATGAAAAAAGAGATGAGATTTGCATTGCGGGTTACCAAGTAACACATTACCCACGTCACTTTCCAATATACAGATCGGCACAAAACTTTGGATTAAGTGCCTTGTTCAGGGGCACAGCAGCATGTGGCAGGAGGAAGCTGGACTCAAACCCACAACTTTCAGATTGTGAGGCAACTGCTTTTCAATCTGTTCAATCTTTGATAGAAAAATACTTTTTGTGTTGAAACACTGATAGACTGGGAGGACAGACTATCAAAAAATGTTTTTTTCAGGACCAAGTTAACATTCTTGAAAAATTAAGTTATGCCAAGCTGAGAATTCTGCTGAGTCTGTGGTGTAATAGTGTGTTTTAGTAACAAACATGCAGTAGAAAAGGTTTACCTAAAGGTAATGTAAAGTTTAACATGCATATAAAGTAAGCTTAGTGAGATATAATTTGAGTAAAATCCTAAAGTTTCTACACAGTCTTTCAAAAAAGGCAGGCAGTAAAATATTTAAAAAAGTTCATATTTTTAGTTTTTTTGTACATTATGTATTTATTTATTACTTGCAGTTAGAAAACTGACTGTAATTAATCTTATTTATTGTCCTTCAAGCAATAACCCTGGTTGTCATCCTGCAGCTACCACCAGCACCTCCACCCCAACCAAGACTTCCAGCCACATCATGCGTTGCAGTGACAAGCAGAAGAACTACTGCGTTAATGGAGGAGAATGCTTCACACTTGAAATCATGCCTGGCAGTACAAAGTTTCTATGCAGGTATGAGACAGACTTCTGCTTATGTCACCAAATGTGTTGGAACTGATAGGTTATAATTAGTTGCTCTGGGTTAAAGGGCTTTTCATTACTATGTGTACAACTTTTCCTTTTAATTTTGTTTGGTCTTGTAATTCATAATGTAGTTTCTATGTCAATAACTCTAAAAAGGAGTGGAAGACAGAAATGAAGGTTTATGTTGAAACACTGATAGAATCTGATGAATCAATTGATTGATCAATCAATCAATAAATGAAAGAAAGCACTGGTTAGACTAAACACAGCTTAATGTTACCAAGAAGTGATGACAATAGGTAAGTAACACTGAATCAACTGTGCACAATGCAGTGCCTTCTAAATACAAAAATAGAAATAGTAAAGTCTTCATCTTGAATGTTAACTAATTACTTAAAGAATTATACAGTGAATTACACAGGATTGCTGTCTGAGAGCAGCAAGTTGGAGATCTTACAGACAGGCTCCTTCCTGGGGGTTTAAAAGTGGTCTGCGTTGCTCTACGGAGGCAGCTGACCCCGGTGACAAAATCAGGAAATTGGAAAGCAATAATTCTGGTAGCATTGTGTTTGATGCAGACACGCTGATTTCTGTTTCTGCTGGTGGATGCTCATCGTTGATAGGCCTGTTACTGGACTGGACATCATGTGACTACCGTGTGTCACGTGCAGCATTGTTTTGCACTTAGTCAATAATATTGGTGATCAGGAAAATGACAGTAATACAAAGGATCTGAAAAAACATGCAATGTTTTACAATTAATTGTCAACACTATGACAATTAGATAACAACGTCCAATGGTATCTTATTTCACAGTTCTGGAAAAAGTAGCAATGAAACCAAAAAGTGTTAGTTGCCATGACAACCCTGTGCAGGTGGAGTAAAGCCGACAGTGAGAGAAAGGAAGAATATAAGTAGTTTTGAGTTCTTCACCTGTTTTTCAGCATTTTTCCTTCTGCCATGGCGCACTGCAGCTGCTGTAATTTCTGAAAGTTGAATAAGCGGCAAAAACTGGACTCTCTCCTTTGGAGATCACTGCAAAATAACAATTGTCAAATAGGATAAAGAATATCATGAAGTATTTATCACACTATGTCTCCTACAGCAGCAATTACCGGTATGTAAAATTAAATTGACTGTCCAATATAAAAAAGAATTTTGCTTAGTCTTCTCTTGCATCTTGACACAACTGACAGAATTGTTTACATGCAATTTTCTTCTCTTCAATTTAAGTCATATTTTATAGAAATCTGATAAGAAGTAAGGGCACTACCATCATTTTTATGACAAACTCCTGCATTGGAACATTATGGTTTTGTGGACATGATGTCGCCTGCAGGTGCGTGCCACTAGCTATGGCGACTTGTTGGCGCTCTCCAGTCCAGTAATCTACATCGATGTTGCTCAGCTCACCATGCTTGCAGGACTTATTGCTGTGGTCATTAACAAATCAATGAGAAGTGCAGGCCGCCTGGCACACGTTGGTGCTCAGGAATCTCTGTCTAGCAGGTTTTTGTTAGACAACGCTTTTCTCTGAAGAATTGTGACACCAGTATACTTTGTGTCTGATGCGCTTTTATTGTGTAGCATAACAGTCAGGATAAAAGTTACAATTTATTGCACATAAATTGGTCTGGGTTTTACTGATATACTGTAACTCTGTCATCTGACTCAGACACTGAGGAAAATTAAATTCCTGCTACAGCTAATTATTATGGGTAAACATAAATGGGGTTGTTTAGAGACCATGAGGTGTTTGTTGATTATTTCAGAATATAGTCCATGGACATCAACAAACAAAAATGTTAAAGTACTGTGTTGTGTTCTCATCCTGATGGTTCCCTCCTCTGAAGGTGTTTAAAATGGAGGGACTGTTTATGACAGATTAGAAGAAATTTACCCTAAAAATCTCATCTTGCCTTTAATCCTAGTTAGTAGATGATTCTATGAGAGTGGAATTACATTTTCACATAAGACCAGGATGGTTTGGATAACTTATTACATCATTTGAAAATAATCATTTGAAATCTGCATTTTTGCATTTATTCACATTATTTTTGTCTGTTATTAAAATGTGTTTGATGATCTGAAGTGTGGTGAAAAAGAAAAACAAAAACAGATGTCTATTAGAGACCAAACACACTATCTGCTTTGATGAATTTGAGATTCCTTTCTGAGATCATAAATCTGCATAAACACAACCATAAGCCTCCCTTACAGATTCTGTAAAAGTGAGGTTTTTTTTAGAACAAACAACTGGAATTGCAGAATCAAAGGGGTTTGGCCTATTATTCAGCAAAATTTCCCTGAGCTGATGCGGTTGAACTCTGTCACTCTCCTCCTGCAGGCAGTCTACATGAATCGAATGCTTTAAGAAGCAAAGCTGTTGTTCAGCCATTTTATCTGCAAGAGGTTCTACTGAATAAAGTACTTGTGAGATTTAAAAGACACTGGATGATCAGCTGTTGGTTCTGCTCTGTTTGCAGTGGCAGATTGTAGCATTACGGCTAATAGTTTTGCTTTGTGTCATGTCTCTGTGATTTCTGTTCTCCAATCCTGTCTTAGAGGATTGGAGAACGTAGCTCACACACGTGAGCTCATGTGTCTGCAGCTCTGTGATGAACTGCAGCAGGAATCAAAGGTGTGATATAAATTCTATCCTCAGAACTTTCCAGCTGATGGAGAGGCATAAAGTGTACATGTATCTCATGAGTCCATGATCTACATGGATCAGGGACCCATGAGTGAAAGTGAGCATTTCCACTCCACAATGTGAAGGGACCTCAAAAGGAACGGGACTATAGGTCATCTTAGTGTGACCTATAGCAAGCTATTACATTTTTTTTATATTCAATTACAGCACATGTTCTCAACTCAGAGGGGAAATTGAGTGATCATGAATTCAATATAAGGAAAGAAGTAGGAATTGAATTAGAAAACAATATTTTCACTGGTATGTGTAGTATAAAATTTAGTCTCTTCACCTAAGATATCAGCTCTAAATGAAGCAGCAGCTCATTTCCAACCCAGTGTCAGTGGTCAAAAGTCTTCTAGCTAAAGTCCATGTCATGTAATATGGACTCTCTGCCTCCAGTGGTCAGCCTTCTGACTCCCTCTGCTCCCCTTCAACTGGCAGTTTATCCATTCAGAGTCATTTTTCCCACCGCTTCCCACTGAGCAGCTAGCACAGAGGTTTCCTAGTCAGGCACCTAACCTCAGAGTTGGCATGTTGTTGGGTCCCATTGAGAACTTTAGCTGCTGCCTGCCGAATATCAAGGTCTGAACCCTGCAAGGTTTAGAACCTTAATGTTACTCTAGATTTCACTGTCTTCCTTAACTCACATATTCAATCAACCTCAAAGGTCACCTTTTTGTAAAATCGCAAACATTTCAGGACTCCAGTCTTTGGCTCCTGTCTATTGGGTTGAAACTATCAGATGCTCCTCTGAATGTATGCAACATGGTTATGTTTATGGTATATATATATATATATATATTACACACTTGCACATGGATGATCATTACTCCACAAAAGATTATGTTTTAGCTGGCAACAAGAATATTCACCATAACAAATGCAGTAAGCAGCCTTTCCTTTCTGTTTGATTTTTGATTATATATGTCTTCAGGAAACTTACCTTTATAATCTTTACAATCTTTATTGGATATGTATAAAATCTATTTTATTTTAAACTTCATTGAGTAAAGTAATTATTTGGTTTTATTGCGTTCTCAGAAATATGAGGTCAGAAGATAGACCCAGTTGTGGAAAAGATGTTCATCTGTTTTAGAAGAGCCACGTTATTAGCATTCATCAAGCAGAGAAAACATCTAATGGGATTGTTGAAACTATCAAGATTAGGTTAAGAACTTTCCAACTTGTTTTTAAAAACTAGAAGGAATGTGGGAACCATCATCACTATGGTCAAGATGTGGTCAGAAAAATATGTTGAATGGTTGTGATCAGCAATCACATAAACGTCAGGTGAAATAAAATCATAGACATCAGCAGAACTCAGATGTGTTTAAAAGTGAAAGTGAGCATTTCCATTCCACAATGTGAAGGAACCTCAAAAGGAACGGGACTGAACAGCTTCCACAGATCAGTGAGGTTAATCTGATCTGTGGAAGATTAACCTGGACTCTGGAGCAGTGGAAGGTCAGGTGGTCTGATGAGTCCAGATTTAAGCACTGAAGACCAGGTTAGTCCATCTGTGAGTTTCCTCTTTGCTGGTTGCATGATTACATTCCAAGATGGTAATGCCAGGATTCATCAGGCTGTCCAAAAGTGCTTGAGTGATCACGAGTCATCATGGATTGGCCACCACGGAGTCCAGAGTTCAAACTGTGCGCAGTGCTGGGATTCTCCCATCATCTCTGCAAGATCATGGCACAAATCAATGCAACACTGGATGGAAATAAAGACTTTGACATTGCGAAGCTTATTGACATGATGCCTGAGATAATGTATTCTGTATTGGTCCAGGTAAATATTACAGTATGAGACACTTTTATTTGGACTGGTAGTGGTTTCTCAGCTTCACTTGCTTCTAATTCATTTTCATCCATCCCAAAATGAACTTTTTCAGACAAAGAATGGTGACCAGCTGAAAAGGTCTAGCTGTAATTTAAGCATTTAGTGTTATTGTTTGTTGTGAGCAGAGGATTGTTCTCAGAGTATCCTGATCTTTCTGTTATTCACCCTGACTGCGTACCGACTCATCCACCTGTTTTAATCAACCAGAACTGGTTGCTACTTCATTTACTGACTTCAGCCTTCACAACATCATGCTCATCAGATGCTTGTTTGGTTTTTGGTTATATATGTCCTCGGGAAAACATACCTTAATAATCTTTACAATTTTTATTGGATATGTATAAAATCTATTTAATTTTAAACTTTATTGAATAAAGTAATTATTTGGTTTTATTGTGTTCTCAGAAATGTGAGGTCATTTTTGTCAGAGTAAAAAAAACAACTTGTCTAATGAATTTCAAGAGCATGACAGTAAATAATGAGGATCTATTATGGCCACCAAAATAAAACTGCCTGGTCTCAGTGAAAGTAATGCTCTGTAGGTTGAGTTCTTAAATTATTGGACTTTTATTTGGCCATACAACGATTCTCCTGGGTCTCCATGTTTTTATTGGTGCTCACTGTGCTGTCAATCAGTGTGTGTTTGTGTGTAACACATAGCCGTTGTGTTTCTCCTTTCCCTTCTATCATCACCCAGGTGCTTGGCCGGATTCACTGGGCACCGATGTGAACAGGCTGTGCTTAAGAAAGTCTCAGACCCAAAACGTATGTGAACACAGCTGTCTTCAGTCCCACATGTCATTACTGGTGTCTCACCCCTGTCATGTTTTCTTCAAGACATGATGGAGAATTCCACATTTTTCTGGTAATCTCTAACTAAAATCATGAGATGCAATGATCTTTCAAAAAAAATAAAATCTGACGCAGCCAAACGGGGAAGCATCTTAAGAATTCTGCCCACTCTCTGCAGAGCACTGCACTGAATTTTGCATGTACTTCACATCTCATCACATGTCATCTGTGTTGTAACCCATCACGTCAAAGGGCTGAGTTGTTTTCCAAGAGGCAGAGATACGTGTATGACTTAATGTTGTCTCCATTCACACTAACATTCTTCCCCTGTGACTCGCAATCTATACTATTATATTAGTGACAGTCTGGACTCAGTGGCCACAGAAGTACATGCAAATTCCAATTTGCTGCAAAGAGACAAGTTAACATGGCTTGCTGACGATGCAAACCCCAACAGTGTGTCATGTAATCTCTCCATGATTACAGATAAACTAAAACACACAGGAAGATCTGAGAAAAATCACAAACTCAGATTCTCGGATGTAAAAAAGTGACAGCTAGACTTTTTGGTCTTGATGGACCCGTCCTCCTAACACCAGTGATGACTGTTGTGGGTTTTACACAGATCTTTCGTAACTAACAGCCTCTTGTTCTTGTCTGTTTCTTGTCTTTCATGCGTAGGTGTCCAAGTGAATTTACTGGTGATCGCTGCCAAAACTATGTAATGGCCAGCTTTTACAGTATGTGTCCTGTTCTTCTATCCTTTCATCCAGATTAAAGCATGCATCACTAACAATTACTCACATTTTTCCTTCATATCATTAATGTTGTCACATGTTTTTGCATGCTAGCAAATCTCTCTTAGCTTTTAACTTGAAGGAATGCTTTTACTGTTATCTAGAGGAGTTACAATAAAATAGGATAGAATTTGCATTGTTGTTTTTTGAAAGTTGGAAAAATAAAAAAGTAAGAAGATGAGCATTAGAAACCACATCAGGCTGGATGCACGTTGACACATGCACAAAATGCATGCACCTGTGCATGACCTGTCATCTGCATGCACTTCCACTGGATTTCTGACCATTACCACCCATCACTAACCTTAACATTTGCACACAATATTTCCATTCACTGATGCCTTTCCCTCGGTTTGTACTGACACATTGGTTTGGTTAAGTAGGGTTTTGTAAAGTACTTCAGAGTAGGCAGTGTCTTACTTGCAGTAGACAGCTGATTAAGAGACTAATGAGGCCAGTCAAGACAGCGTCAGATGCCAACATTTGAATAAAAAGCAGATTTTATCATCTGAACTCAAACCCCATATATGTATAATATTTTACAGTGTAACATAGTGGAGGTTTACATTGGTTAATTTCAGTCTCTGTTAAATTAGACACTGCAGAATTTTTGGTAAAGTCCTCATCCTAAACACCATCACAGTACAGTAAACTAGCTGTAGATTTACTCACATCACAGATGAAGCAGTGTAGGATGTTCATAAATCAGATTTCCTTCAAACTGCTGTGAGGTCAGAAGGTTTGAGGTGTATGGATGTCTTCTTCTCAGCTTGATCTGAAACCTTTTGTTTGATCACAACTTTTCCTCACCATATAAAAATGCTCTTGTTCTTAAAGCCAAGCTAAAACGGCTTTTCATCAGATGGGATTTGATCAATTTTCTCCATGTATTTATTTTGCTCCACCACAGAGGTTCACTTCGCTCGTACCAACATGACCCTATAGTAGGTCAGGTTCCAGGCTTTAGTTAGGACACAATTATGAAGATAAGAGGAACATTAGCTCTACTTTACGTAATATATATTATTTCAATACAGTTTGAAATAATATATATAAAGCTATATATTATTTCACACTATATTGAAATAATATATAGTTAATATTTTTTGGGTCAGTGTTGAAATCATAATGATTTAAAATGATTATTCTTTAGGTTGGTTAAAAAAACACAATGCTATTATTGCAGTTAAAGAACAGAGAATTTCTATGAAACCTGATATTTTCCCTGATACCGCCGTGATAACTCATGCCTTAAAATATTTATTCAAATTCAGAATAATATATGAAAATAAACAAATGACATTAGAAAATTTTCTGGTATCCAACAATAAGTTGAAACTAATTTTATTAAAAAGGCATCCTCAAAAAACAGCATATGCCAAAAACCACAATGTTATTAAAACATTCTTTATGATGGTTACAATGTTTTTTTTTTCCTTTTGAGCCCAAGTTGAAATTGAATGATAAATTTATCATTTGCACATTTCCTTCTCATAATTATGTGTGTTGCAGTGAACATTGCAACATTGTGTGTGATGCCATAATGTCAACTCTGCATATTCTACATCTGCTAATGCTGCATGTTTCCATGGAGACTGGAAGAATTGTTTTTCCCTCCAGTTTCATTTCAGTGTTTGTGTTTTCTGACACACCTGCTTGCATTTAGTGCATCCGCTCATATTTATTTCATCTGTCTGCTCTGCTCTTCTAATACTGAGCAAAAAGCAGAGCAAACCAATGCAAATGAATAGTTTGGCATTTTTATCAATGGAGAGATTTGATCATCTAACTTTTTCTCTGTTATGCACAATGCAGTGTTGCATGTTTGCTTTTAATGGTGTGTTTGTGATTGTTACTTTGATGTTATAAAGAATTTTCTCTTCTCTTTCAGAAGCCGAGGAGCTGTATCAAAAGCGCATTTTAACAATAACAGGGATCTGCATAGCACTCCTAGTTGTTGGAATCATGTGCGTGGTTGCATACTGCAAAACAAAGTAATTTCTACCATTTTTTTTTCTCTTTTAGCATAAATGTTTGAATTTTCACACCGAAATCCCCAAATCTCTCCAATGGGGCGAATATCAGTGTCTCATCCCAGACTGCAGATTAATCAATTAAATTCAACCTGAAAATGACATGCTGCGATCCTCAGCAGACCTGAAGTAACGAGATCTGTTTGGAGCGGTTGAGGTGTTATTTTGATCCTGTCTTTTGCTGATCAAAAGAATACAAGAATAAATAAAATTGAATCATTCGTAAAATTATGATGAGTTTGGATGTATTCTAAAAGTAATGTTTTTTGTGTATGGTCAATTGAATGCTGGAAACACTAATATGATAAACAAATTTACAGACGAGCCCCATGTCAAGCACACATGTACAAAATACCACAGAATCTAAGTTATGATCCCATGATAGCAGTACTTATTGTCATGCAACACTTTGGACCTGCTTCAAGGTTCTAGCATGTCTTTGTGCATCAGACACAGCAGAGAAATCCCATGTAAAGAAAACCCCTTCAAATTTTGCTGCATTCACAGCAACTTTCATTGCAACCTTCACTGCAACTTTCACTGCAACTGTCACTGCAACCTTTAGTGCAACTTTCACTGCAACCTTCACTGCAACCTTCACTGCAACCTTCACTGCAATGTTTACTGCAACTTTCACTGCAACTTTCACTTCAAAGTTCACCGCAAAGTTCACTGCAACCTTCACTGCAATGTTTACTGCAACTTTCACTGCAACCTTCACTGCAATGTTTACTGCAACTTTCACTGCAACCTTCACTGCAACCTTCACTGCAACGTTTACTGCAACTTTCACTGCAACTTTCACAGCAACCTTCACTGCAACGTTTACTGCAACTTTCCCTGCAACTTTCACAGCAACTTCACAGCAACTTTCACTGCAACCTTCACTGCAACCTTCACTGCAACGTTTACTGCAACTTTCACTGCAACTTTCACAGCAACTTCACAGCAACTTTCACTGCAACCTTCACTGCAACCTTTACTGCAACCTTCACTGCAACTTTCACTGCAACTTTCACTGCAACCTTCACTGCAACTTTCACTGCAACCTTCACTGCAACGTTTACTGCAACTTTCACTGCAACTTTCACAGCAACTTCACAGCAACTTTCACTGCAACCTTCACTGCAACCTTTACTGCAACCTTCACTGCAACTTTCACTGCAACTTTCACTGCAACCTTCACTGCAACTTTCACTGCAACCTTCACTGCAACTTTCACTGCAACCTTCACTGCAACCTTCACTGCAACCTTCACTGCAACCTTTACTGCAACCTTCACTGCAACTTTCACTGCAACTTTCACTGCAACCTTCACTGCAACTTTCACTGCAACCTTCACTGCAACGTTTACTGCAACTTTCACAGCAACTTCACAGCAACTTTCACTGCAACCTTCACTGCAACTTTCACAGCAACTTTCACTGCAACCTTCACTGCAACCTTCACTGCAACATTCACTGCAACCTTCACTGCAACCTTCACTGCAACCTTCACTGCAACCTTCACTGCAACGTTCACTGCAACGTTCACTGCAACCTTCACTGCAACCTTCACTGCAACCTTCACTGCAACCTTCACAGCAACGTTCACTGCAACGTTCACTGCAACATTCACTGCAACCTTCACTGCAACCTTCACTGCAACCTTCACTGCAAACTTCACTGCAACGTTCACTGCAACGTTCACTGCAACGTTCACTGCAACCTTCAC
>CAEGAG010152571.1:0-25210 GCA_903067065.1 Brachyrhaphis terrabensis
GGAGAATGGGACATCAGAGTATCATCCATAAACTTTCACCCACATGGCATAACTGAGCAAACCAGAGCTTTCAGTGGAAAAACAAAAGTCTCTGATCCTTTTAATGCCATACAAATATGAGACGGAAACATGGCTTATATCTTTATATAGACTTGTCTATTGATTTATAGATTAATAGTTTTACTGGACAGAAATTACGAAGAACAAAGCAGGTTTTTAATCAAGTCCTAATGAGTGACATGGAGTCATCAGCATCATGACATTAACACCAACATGAAAAATAACATTGAAGACATAAAAATATCAAATCTAATTAAAAACATAAATAAATGATGAGTTCTTTACGCGGAGCTGCGCCAAGAAGCTACAAACACTGAAAAGAGGAGCTGCTATCAATACAGTTGCAGCCAAGCATTTTTTAAAGTTACACAATACAATTTTAACAAGTTGTTCAAAGTCTAAACTGGTTGTGCATTTAAGAAGTAAAGTTTACCTTCGAGCAAACGCTCCCTTTTGTGAAGATGTCCGCCAGCGCCCCCTGCTGTCCTCTGAACGCCCCCCCGGGGTCTGGTACCGCCCCCGTTGAGAAACGCTACCTAAGCAATGATGTGAACAAAGTCATTATTCTTCCATTAAATTTTACTAGACAGTTTATTTATATCACAGAAATTTACCACAAATGCCACCTCAAAATTACTTTTTAAAATACACAAATCCTACTATTTTGCACCAGTAATATCAGATTTGAGTTCAAATAGGTTCATTCTAGTTCAGTGCAATTATTATATAGTCAGATTCAAATCCTATCTACACAAAAAGTGGGTAAAGATTCCTCTACAATGACGTCCCAGACTGATAGCGTCAACAAGAAAATGATAATTTCAAGGTATTGCTGCTATGTTGTTGAAACATAATCATTAATTATAATTGGTTTATTGAGTTGTTCAATTAAATGTCTTAAAAATTTGTTGGACTCTTGTCGACACAGGAAATATTTATAAATATTTAGCTGACTTGTAGTTATTAAGACAAAATCTGCTAGTATTTTCAAGTTTCTTTTTGAAGTATGTTTCCTACTACAGACATTTGACAAATATTCCAGATGTGAAACCATCTTTGCAGGTCAGAGGTGAAGTTAAAGCTCCAGCTCCAGCTTCTCTGCATGGTTATGTGTTTGCCACGTGTCAGCAGGCACTCTGAAGTTTTACACAACGTCCAGACGGGACTCTGGATTCTTTCCAGGCTTCCCTCAGTCTGCTGCAGGGCGTGTTCAAAGGCTGAGAGGAGAAAGGCTCAAAACAAACTATAGACACTACTTTGTCAGTTAACTTGTGATTCATCCTGGCATTTTAGAAAAAGGTCAGCTTTCTGCACTTTGTTGTCAACAAACTGCAATAAAAACACAATTTATTCACATTTTTGCTTAAAATTTCTTTAAAGAAAACAGACAAACAGGATACATTTTTTTAAACTAACAACCTGGTAACTCAGGTTATACATTTAAGTTTATTAACTTGAACAATTAGATTTTTAATCAAATATATTTAAGTACACACAACTCAGATACATTTTATTTACGTAACATGGGTTAAATAAAGATAATACTTGTTCATTCACATACACTTAAAAGGAAGGCCTCTATATGTGGGTTGTGTTTTCCCTTTGAACCACTTCACAGAATTATTAATTACATCAATTATTAATTACATCAAATACAAAAATATTTGTATTTCAAATATTTTGTATTTGAAATACAAAATATATACTAAAAATACATAATTAGCAGCCGTTAATCATACTAACACAGTGGAATCGCGGATTTATAGCGATCACTTTCTCAAGGTAAGAAGATAAACATTAATTTACTTTACAAGTAAGTGTGATTAGAAATGTATCAAATATGGAGAAGGTACGTGTCTAACCGTTAGTAACCATGGAGACAGTACCGCATCGTCATGTAGCCTAGCATGTATGGAAAAACAACCTTGTTAGCATCTCGTCTTTTGTACGTTTTTAATGCTGTAAGAGGACAAGCTGTTTATGACATAGTGACATGAATCTTGTGGTGTGAATTCAGGCACAGTCAACAATTTAATCAGAACAAAAACAACTTGGGGAAAAACAATTTCTGTCGCTCTGTTCAACACTCCCGTCCTTCACTCTCGACATCCGTCATTGCGCCTCGATAGTTGCAAAGGTTCAATAGGACAAACAGTTGATGCCAAGGATGTCCAAAGTGCGGTCCTGGCCACTTGCAACCTTCTGGATATGTCAGGTTCTGTGTTTTTCTGTGTTTATTTTCGAGTTTTTCTGTGTATTTATTTCGAATTCTGTGTCTCTGTGCTCTCCGTGTTGTCCTGTCCTCTCCTTGATTGTTCCCAGGTGTGTCTTGTTCCCTTGATTGCCTCACTGTGTATTTAGTCCCACCTGTATCCTTTGTTCCTCGTCGGGTCCTCGTCTGATGTTTGCCAGTTTGTTCTCTCTGTCCATTCGTTTGCCATGCGCTCCCTGTGATGAGCCCCCTGTTTCCTCAGCAGTGCTGCCACGGTTTTTGGACTGTGTTTCTGAATTATTATCATTAAATCATCACTATTGCCATATTCTACCTGGGTCTCCAGCGTCTGCCTCACCACCTCACCTCCACCTCATGACAGGATGATTTTGTTTGGCCCCTCTGAGCACAATTCAAGAATGAAATAATACAGAATTTACTGATTATCCCAGACATATGAAATCTTTTTACGTTTGTTTATTTAGATGAAATGTTCTTGGGGTTTTTATACACTTTGTTGAAATCAGCGAGCGCTTCCCAACCTTTGTTGCCAAAAGAAAAAGCGAGGATAATAAACCCCTAAAAAATGTTGGAAAAATATTTACCTGTCATTTAATACATCAACTGTGCAAGGCTCCGTTTATATTTTGGATCAACAATGATTTACAGATTCCGTTTCTACAAAAAATAAGACTACTTTGCTTTAATAGTAGATTTTATTTGTAATGCCCTTTATATCTTTATTAAAATATTGTCTATTTAGTATAATATTGACGACATAAAAGCAGCAAATGTCTTCAGAAATAAAAACCTTTCAGTTTTAATTTTAAAAAATGTGGCCCTCAAGTTTTCTCAACTCAACAATTTTTGCACTAATGGCAAAACGTTTGGACACCACTGGTTTATGCAGTGGAAGAATATGTTTATTTCTTCTCCATCCCTCTTAATGAAAGCTTTTGAAGGATTATGTAACGGCTGGCCTGGACCGTCCCGCCTTGTCTGCACCTGCCTCACGGGCCTGGCTCCACTCGGCATGCTGGATCCACGTGAGGAGGCTGCAGCCAGATGGGACGCCTCGGCATCCCTCCAGGCTCCTGAGGTTGGACTGCCGTTCCCCGCAAACGACTCTTCCAGTACTTTTCCTTTTGTAAGGAGGGACAAATGGGAGGGTGTGAGGGAGACGGATAAATGTGTGAGTGTCCACGTCGGAGCCACATTCAACAGGTCCCAGGATGGAGTTCAGAGGAGTTTCTGTTCTGCTGGGCGTCTTGCTGCTCATCCACTGCTCACTGCAGCAGACTGCAACCAGGAAGAAGCCGGTGAAGAAAGGTAGATGAATAACCTCACCTGTATGATGAACACTAAAGAAATACCAAGTATTACCAAGTATTATAGTCTAGTTTCTTGTGCAAAGACAAAACTAACTTAAAATAACTGATCAGCAAGATATAGAGGCTTGTTTTAAGTGAATAATTACTTAATATTGATGAAAAAGTACAGATAAATTTATTTATAACAAGACAACTTCCCCATGTTATAAATGAAATAATCTGCCAATGAAATTAGTCGTTTTTTCATCATTATCAAGGAATTATTTACTTTTTGTAAGGTTGTATATTTTTGCAGTGTACTGCTGTATCATTTTTGTTGTGCAGAAATTTTACACAGATTGTGTTTTGTTTTATATCAGATACATTGCAGGATTCTGCTGTGGTGGAGCTGCAGAAACAGATTGATGAAATCATTCAGGATCTCAACCTGCTGAAGGAAAAACAAGCTCTGCAAACAGGTGAGCTCAAACTGGACCAGATGATCAGAAATATTTCTTTATGGAAGGTGTTTCAAATCAAGAAGCCTCTGATTTTTATTTTTATTTTATCTCAAACGATATTTGAGATATACTTAAGTTTTACATCCACAAACAATTTAATCTTGCACTGCGTTGTTTCCCATTATCATTCAAATTGAACATACGCACCATAATTAGCATTTAAGTATATCGTAGTATTGAAGTAAAAATAACTGTGCAAATCCTTTGTACTGATTTTCCAAATAAGAGTTCAATATTTAAACAAAAATATTCCATACCGGTTCATTCAAGGGAAAATGTAAAACTCTGCCATTTAAAAGAAAAGACCATGTTTTTTTAAATCCAACATAAATTTAATGTCCCTTTGGGGTCAAAAAAGTATGTTTGAATTTGAATTAAATGGATCACATCAGGATAACCTGATCCAATCAATGCCTTTAGAGGTGTATAAAATCTTTGACTTCACACTGCAGAGATTTGAACGTTCTCACAATAAAGTACTGCTTAAAAGTTAATAAAAAACAGCTAAAAGTAAGTAGAAAATCAGAAATAATACTTAAAACAACTTTTCCTTACCCTTT
Organism: Brachyrhaphis terrabensis; assembly: GCA_903067065.1. Lineage (NCBI taxonomy): Eukaryota > Metazoa > Chordata > Actinopteri > Cyprinodontiformes > Poeciliidae > Brachyrhaphis > Brachyrhaphis terrabensis. The sequence continues at coordinate 4,664 of CAEGAG010152571.1, forward strand.
AAAATTTGTCTTAAGGTTTAAGTATGAAGTGGGGATACAGATTCATGCTTTGTATCATGACCTTTGTCTGAGGTCGATTGTCATTCAGAGCATGCAGAGTGTAATCAGCCTGCAGCCAACAGTCTAAATATATCCTAAATATAAGAATCAGCCTGAAACCTTCAACATCTGGTTCACACATGTCGTCTGTTGCTCTGAACACAAAGGATTTCCTGTTGTTTTCTAAGTTTGAGCAACTTTAGGGACACAAAACAGAATCAAAAAATTATACTGTCTATCATTGAGATAAACATTTTTACGTTTTTATTTATAAGACCATGACTGAGTTGTTACCCTTGTACATCTGTGATCTAATCACACTGAGAAGTTACGATTCTTACATTTTGCATTCAGATTATTTCTTGCTCTTTGTCCCTTTTACCCAGAACTAGGAAAAAAAGCTCTTATTTATTTTGCACCTTCTAAAATGTCAGTAAGCACTTTTAAGGCTGTACAGAGGAAATGTTCATGTTTATATATGTGCACATTTTCTTTGTAAGTACTGAGGATATAATTTATCTTGTGTTGTATTACTGACATCTGTTGGTGGAGTTGTGTATTGCACCAATCGTCTCCTTATCTTGAGAAAACAAACTGATTTCTCGAGAAAAACTGTAAGTTAAATCGTTATCTCTAGAAAAGAGAAATTAACTCTACCTCGAGAAAATCATTGGGAAAAAATGCCTGCAGAAAACATCCGCTCAGTTTCCGTAGCTACCAACAGGAACCAGAAAATAAGTTAGTTTAGTTTTAAAGTTTATGATATGGACACAATGTTTGAGCAGAATTAAGGAGCACACAATATATTAATGTATTTTATTTTGTATGCGAGCTTTATTTTAGTTGCAGTATAAACAGCTAATACGTGTTTATATTGTGTATTCAATATCAATATAGTTTTTCACGGTGTTGGCAAGAGAAGACAATAAAAGTAAAGCTCGTTATCTAAATATCTGATTTTATCTTCTGTCACAGTTTGTTTAAAAGGTGAAAAGATCCATGGGAAATGTTTCTTGGCCGACCCTCTGAAGAAGCGCTACCACACGGCCAGTGAGGACTGTAACTCCCTGGGCGGCGTTCTGGCTACTCCCGCCTCCGGCGAGGAGAACGACCGGCTCCGGGACTACATCCGTCAGAGCATCGGCCCAAACGGGGAGGTCTGGCTCGGCGTCAACGACATGACCATCGAGGGCCAGTGGATGGACCAAACCGGCTCCAGCATCACGTACAAAAACTGGGACACGTCCAACTTCAGGTCTCCTCAGCCGGATGGCGGCAAGTCGCAGAACTGCGCCGCCATGTTGTCTACAGACGGGACGTGGCTCGACGAGAACTGTCGCGAAGAAAAGCCCTCAGTCTGCGAATTCAACATAGTTTGAACCAGAGGTGTAAAGTAAAGAAATTAAAAGTACTCAGTTACTGTACTTAAGTAGATTTTCAGATACTTGAGTACTTCTTTTACTTTTACTCCCTACATTTTAAGAGAAATATCTGTACTTTCTGATCTTTATATTTTCACATATGATGAAAAAATAATGACGAAAGAAATCCACCGTTGTATGACTAAAAGTTCTACTTTTTTACTTTTACTTGAGTAAAACAGTCCAGCCTTTACTTTTACTAGCGTATTCTTTCATACAAGTATCTGAACTTCTACTTGAGTAGAGACTGTGGGTACTTTTACCACCTCTGGTGTGATCCTGTTTATCTCAACATGGGCTCTGAACTTTGTTTTAGCTGCTTTGTGTTTGCACTCTCCCTGCTGCCTGCTACTCTAAAGACGAGTTTAAACCAGTGATTTTCAGCTGCATCCTGACCAAAATGAGACATGGAGGTCACAGTGGGTTTTAGTTTTGACAAAAGTGATGTGCTGGTATGTCATTTGCAGCGTTCCTTGTGGTCGCAGTAAAACCAGGAGGAATACAGTCCATTCTATTAAAAAGAAAACAATTAAATGCAGTTAAGGTGGTTTATTTAATACTCAGTGAACAAAGTATGAATAAAGGTGCTGGCACCTTTCCTGGAAATAAAATATTGGTTAAGCATCACATTTTTTCCTCATTTAAATACTGAATCAATAGTCTGAGAACCACTGGTCTAAACGTTACTGCATTTAAATGAAAAGACAAAAATTCAATAAACTGCAATTTTTTTTAAAGCAAATTGACCTTTTATGTACTAATTCTGTATACTTCTGTAATATCTTGTGTGATTTATTCCTTCAATAAACTCTGAATATCAATTTCTGCACTTGTTGAGGTAAGATCACTAAGGTGGAAATAAACGGGCAGATGAAAACCTGACGTGTAAAGAAAGTCTGCAGGTTCAGACATAAAAATCTGGCTTCTTCAGTTTTTTATTTTCCAGTAGTTTTCCATGGTGTCTGTTCTTCCTTACATTTTTCCATGACTCAAAACTTCTGTGTCTGAATTCACTCCAGAATGAAGAGGTCTCCTTACCAAGTGTCACTGCTTTAGTCAGTGACAGAAACTCTTAGCATTTTATGCTAAGTTTGCCCTCTGACTTTGTTTACTTGATGAAAACAAGAAAATGGAGGTTCTTTCAACTAAATTAAATAAGCAATAAGAATCAGTTTTCATAAGTTCAGTTGATAAAGTATATTTATATAATGTGAGGAGAGACAGGATATCCACTGTTTGTCTTCCTAGTTCTTCTGTATTTGTGCTACTGCTAGCTAGCACAAACACAAAGCTAGCTATGCTAACAACACTGTGTTTCTAAAAGTAAACGCTAAATGGTTTCTTCCTTTTTGTATTAGAAAACTGGAATTTACAAGTCAGACAGATGAACTGGGGGAAAAAACTTTCATGTAAAACATCTTTGACAAGATTGAACTTAAATCCAATATGTTGGCTGAGAATATAAACTGTAGCAGAGCGTTTTGACTAAATGGTAATTTGAGGGTTTGTATGTCGTTAAATTCATAGAAAGTAATTTAAAATAATCTGTAGAATATAGGTAATATATTGCACACCTAAAAACTGAAACTCTGGCAATAAATTATCATGAGGAAAATCCATCTAACATTTCTGAAGCATAATATTCAACAATATACCGTATTTTCCAGACAATACGGCGCACTTAAAAGCCTTTAATTTTATTTAAAAAAAAAAAAAAGACAGTGCGCCTTATATAATGTTCTGGAGTGAAACGGCTCCCTCTGATGGATTAATTGTAGATTAATTCTGGTTGTACTGACTGACTACGGAGCGATTTTGTGTGGAACCCAGCGCGCTGTCAAAACGTTTTAGACGGTATTTTCTGTATTTTATTTAAAAAAACAAAACAATGGTGTCAGGTTGAGGCGTTTCAATATATGACAAATTTATTGGCACTAAAGCTCAAACATCCCTAATTTTACAAAAAAAAAAAGAACAAAACATCAGCTTGAGTGGTTTTAATAATCTGAAATGAAAAACAGACTTAAAAAATAAAAATGAAGAAGTAGTTTTATTAAAACTAGAAATTGTGCCTTAAAAGGGGCAACAAAAAGTACAGAGAGATGTTCCTGCAAAATGCATAATATTTAAAGTAATGTTCAGAAATTCTTCTAAGTGTTCTGTAGTTTTTATTTTAATTTTAGATTTCATTTTCTCCCTGTACATCACTAATGGTACATTAGTTTGTCTCTCTTATTTTTAAAAATCACACTTTAAAAAAATAAAAGAAGTCAAAGCAAAACTGAAGTAAGTGTAGAAAAATATTTTACAAAGTTTCTGAAATTATTTTTGATGTTTGTCTTCAAAATAAGCACAAAAAAAAAAAAAATAAAAACAGTCCAAGAAGTCACAGATTTTAGTTTTTAGATTCCAAGTCCGCAGCTTTAACCCTCTTGCTCAACTCCGAGAAAGAGTGCGTCCGATTCCCAAAACTATTCCCACAGAAACGAGGCTCTTCAAACCTTAGAGCCCTTCGGATAGGTGAAAGGTCATTAAGATTCTTAACATGGAGTCCTTTCACGCTACAAGCTCTCCTCCATTATTGGCGGCTGCGGCTCCATATCGGCGCCGGACAGACGGATCGTGTTCATGTCTCCCGTGCTTCTGAACGTGTAGAGTTCGTTATCCATCATCCGGCGGTCCTGGAAGCCCAGGCTGTCCTGCCGCTCGATGGGAGTGCGTGGACGGGGCGGCATGAAAGTGTCAGAGGGGCTCAGGAAGGACTGGTACTGAGCCTTCTCCGGCTCTGGGTCGGGTTCCTTGATAACCGGCAGCGTCCTGTCAGTGGGACCTGTGAAGGTCTGATAGGAGTCCACCTGCATCCCGTTCGGGGGACTGTCGCTGTTGTCGAGGAGGTGGCCGTAGACCATGGAGTCGTCTATGTAGTCGTAGACGTGGGAGTCGTTGTCGGCCCGGGTTTTGACGAAGTGCCTGTCGTTTGGACGGAAGATGTTTCCCTTCCCCATGTAGATGGAGGCTTGGCTGGTCTTTTTTGATTTCTTTTTCCTGCAGGAAAAGATGAAGAGAAAAATTAAATATAACACTAACATCTCTAAAGATGATTTATTATGCTTCCCTGAACAAGGTTCGGATATGTCTGTGGGCCATCCAAAACATGTTTATTACCTTTTTTACATGAAATCATTCTTAGATAATGAGATTTTAGTCTGTTTAGTTCTACCTAGTTCAACCCCCTTTCAGATTGAGCTGCTTTAGAGCGTCCTGTTACTTCATCAAGAATGCTGATGATGTTCTAATTTGCATTCACTGTATTCATGTGTATATTGACACCAGCGTTGGCGTAAGCAAACAGAAGAGTTGAAGTTATTGATCAAAAGCCAAAAGCAAAGTTTCTGAATTTTACTTCCCCTTCAAACAGCAATAAAAGTGTCTTACCAGACAAAAACATGCTGCTTACCTTACAACTATACATACAACAACCAGTATCACGAGCAGAAGCAGGACAGCCCCGATTGAACCAATAAGGATGGTTATCAGATCTGTGGAGAAAAAACTCAAATATATTGGATCTGTGTTTTTGAGCTGTCTGGCGTCAATCACCAGAGTGGTTCCTTACTGGTCTTTTTCTCAAGAACAATCGTGGCTTTGACGTCAAACTGGTCGCGCCCCTCTGGCTGGCAGTTGGTCATGTTCAGGTAGAAACTCTGACGGACCGTCATGTTTTCTGTCCTCGTCTTTTCGCTCTCGTCGATGTCCAGGAGATCATTCCCTCCTTCCTGGTGCTTTATGTTGATCCTGGCGTGGCTGTTTTCGCATTTGAGTCCACTGATGACAAACTTGATGAGCGCGTGGTGAACCCAGGGAAGGTCCACGATCCAGGAGACAGAGGAGTGGGCCTTCATTCCATTAGGCCAGTTTGGGGTGGCCAGTAAGGTGGGAAACATCACATTAGGGCTGATCCTGTAGATGATGGTTTCTGAGGAAGAAATTAAAATCATTCAGAATGAGCTTCTCTAAAATAACAGACAATACTGCCCCCGTGTGGAGGCTGGAGGGAATGAGAAAATAAAAACTATGTTTTATAGATTCTAACATATATTTTCCTAAATTACAAACACCTTTATTCCATTATTAATAAGATTCAAAATGCCAAGAAATAAAATAAATCAAAACCAAAATTTAAAGATAAAATCACCGTTTTATATTTTATTTCTTAGATATGAACGTAAGAAGAACTGGAAATAATTATGGATGTTTTGCTTATGAATTAAAACCACATCTTCCATCCCTTTTTGGTTCAACCAGAACACGAGAAGCAGCCAGCGAACAAGTTGTAACTTGTTTCGTTCAGGTGTTGAAAAACGGCAAATGATAGTGACTCAAAACAATCTATATTCCTGCAGCTTCAACTGATTCAGGCAAGTTGTAAAGACAGATCTACATCATGTTAGTGTAAATAATGAGCACTTGTTATCTTTTTAATATTATCTACATACTTTTATGTTGTTCTGTATGGTTGAAATGGTACCAACAATTGACCCAGCACTGATTTTGTTTTTTAAAAATTTCCTCTTAAGGTAGGTTTATTATGACAATGTATTACATCGTCATAATATAGAAGAAAGAATGAAATAAAAAAACAGTACATTTCCACTAGAAAGCTCAGAAATTTTGAATTAATCTCAGAAAAACAACCAAGGAAATTTCTGAGCTCCAAAGTCACAAAGAAACAACTTCATAGAAAATTATATATATTTTCTAAATTTGGAAAGCTGACAATTTAACTGTTAAATTTTTGAAAATTAAAAAAAATAACAATTGGAGGTTGGAAAGTCGAAAATTTTATTTTTATAAATTTCCTTATGTTCATAAATTGACAATTTTCCATTTTCCAAACTCTGAAATTTCCAAGAAAAAAAAACTAGGACTTTTCCAAATTTGGAAAGCTGAAAACTTGACTTTTATCACTTTTCTGACTTTTAAAAGTTTATCATTTTCCACTTTCCAAACTCAATCATTTCCAAATTCTTTCAAGATATTAAACTTAAAATTTCAGATTTTTTTCTAGCATATTTTTGACTTTCAAGCTCAGAAATTTCCAAATTTTATTCCAGAAAATTTCAGAGATTAATCTCAAAATTTGATCTTTTTTGGCAGAAATGTATTCCTCCTTTTTTTCCTGTCTTTATATGCCATTGTAGTTTATTTCCTCCATTGAAATAATGGAAAGCATGGATTTTTCTCAGTGTGAGCCAAAGAAAAAAACAAAAAAAATTAAGGTTTTCACACCTTTTTAACAGGAAAACAATTAATGTACATCTCCTGTAAAGATGTTTCCGAAGCAGGATCAATATATTTACAGACATTTCATTCCTAGCAGCTTTAGAGCATAAATTATTTCACCTTTGATCTCCGGACTGACGCTGACATTGAGCAAAGGCTCCTTTAACCTCCTGAGGTCCTGCAGCGTAGCTGTGATGGAGATGTTGGAGTGAACTTGGAGTTTCTGGATCACACCGTTGGAGCAGAAGTCTCCGATAACAGAGCCGTCGTTCTCGGCGACGCGCAGCACAGACGACGGATCGCACTCCTGCCCGGGTAGAGACTGCCGGAGGCTCCCTGCGGGAGACTCCAGGTCCAGGGTGGCGTCATGTGGGATGGTGAAGAGCCACGAAAAGCTGTGGAGGGGCATCGGCAGGCAGGAATCCAGTGTGGGAACAGAGAGAGGCGTCGGCGTGCACAACGATGGATTTGCACAGGCTGCAATGAGAAGGAAGAAAATCTGTTCAAGAGAATAACTTGCAGCAAATATCCAGAGAGACGGACGTTGTTTTAATCTATCCATTCCTTAAACAGTAAAGTCTTATTTAATTAATATTATCTACTTAAAGCATTTATTTCTGTTAATTTTAAGCATTGCACTGCAAAAACACAAAATCTTATCAAGTATTTCTGGTCTAGTTTCTAGTGCAAAGATTGTTATAAGACAAATTTAACTTAAAAATTACGTTTCAGCTCGTTTTAAATCAATAATTCTTTAATATTGATGAAAAAGTGCTACTTCTACTTCTAACATAGGTAAAAAGTATTACAAAAAGTAAAAACAGAGAAAAAATTATATAAAAACAAATAATCACTGGTACTAGCCGACACAGAGATAGTATAAACTAGTACTTTTTAAAAAATATGTATTTTCTTTATATCTTTAACATTCACTAGTGACCAAAAGCAAAAAGCCCTTACTAAACTTTAGAAATGGATATTGTTTTTACCAATAACTTTGCTTGCAGTCAGGCGAAGGTCCTCACTTGGACAGTCGAGGAAGGAGAGTTTGGCCGTTTCTCCTTTTGCCACATTTATTGTCTTTTTCTCCACAGAGTCCTTTCTCATCTCACAGAGCGGGTCGGAGCCCACCTTCTCAATCTGCACTGACACTGCTTCCTCTTTGGTTAAATCCACCGTACAGAGAACTAGAAGAAAACAAAAAACAGTCGTCAGATTTTAAACTCGACCAAACATGATGATCCAAGTCAGATCACTCCCAGATCTCACCTGGATGGCCGCTCCTCATCACAGAGACCGTGTAGCGCAGGCTGAGTCCCGGCAACGTTTGGTTTGTTTTGCAGTTCTTCAGCGTCAAATTAAACCCGCCCTGCTGGTGCTGAGGCTGCGGATCCGTCAGAGCCGTTCTGGTCGGCTTCTTGCCCTCCGTCAGATATTCCACCAGCACCACGTCGCCGTCGTTCAGACACTCTGGGGCCGAGTGTTCGCTGAACTGAACTGAGTAGTTGTGCATGCCGGGAACGCTGAACTCCCACAGGATCTGCTCGTCATCCGGGAAATCTTTGGGATAGTTGGGCGTGATGAACTCGGTGTCTGATATGCCGCGAGGCAGATTGACTTTCACTATGGCCGTCGCTGGAGAAACACAAGCATGAAGAGTTGAGTTGGGAACCATTTAAAGTAGAGGTGCACCGACTGCAGTTCACTGACCAATCGCCGATCTTTAAAAAGCCCATTCAGATTTAGGCTGATACCAATTTTTCTGTCTAACATGTTGCTAAATATAGCAAGAAAGTCGCTGAGTTTCTTGCTATATGTAACAATGGAGTTACTATTATTAACTGTAAACCTTTGGAGAGGAGAATAGTTGATTTGTAGACCTTTACTGAAGTAGATGAGACATCTGTGCTTTTATGCAATATTATTAAGGAAGCCACATTGTAAGAGTCTTACCTTCTGACTCAGGTCCAACTTTAAGTTGGAAGTCTAAAGGGTCCAGCGTCACATCCGACGGCACCGCCAGCGTCACGCGGCCCCTGTACTGACCCAGTACTGAGGTCACTGTGCCGCCTTTGCAGAAAGTGCCGATGGTTGCTGGGGCAGCGCGGTGGAGATAGAGGATGACGGAGTACGTGTGGCCATCTGGACACGTCCCCTCGTTGGGAATCTGTCGCAATCCAGTTGCTGGAAAGTCCAGGAGGAAAGTCTGAGTGGGTTCAACCTTTATGTCCCAGGTGAAGGTCCGGTTGTAGTTGGGAAAGAACTTGTTGTCAGCGTGGACGGTGTTGCCTGAGCAGGAAGTCTTTGTGCAGTCTGACGACAAAGCAGAGAAACAAAATAAGGATTTATTTTGTTGTTTTATTTTTTTCAGAGCAGCAGTGAATAAGTATGGAGCCCCCTAGAGGACACGGGGGAAAATGTTTCTTATGCGTCACCTCGCAAAACTTTAGCATTCCCTCGCAACGTGTTTCCATCTCCTGCCATGTCTTTCATCCCTTCCAAGATATAAACAGAAACTTTCCATAAGAAGGAAAGAAACAAAAAAAAACATCCAAACTATTTTGACTATCTGAGTTATCACTGGATAATAAAGTTATCAGACTGTTTTTATTGAGTCGTTTTGTCTGAATGGTTAATAAAGGGACGTTTTCATGTGCAGTTCCATCTCTACACAATCAGACATAAACATGCAGTAAATAAATCAAGTTTTTTCACCAAAGAGTTAAGAATATATTAACATGTTTTCACTGAGGCTCTTTAAAATGTATATATTTTAAACTTTAAAGGGACATTTGTAACTGTATACGAAATAGATCAGGGTATATTTGCTTATTGCGAGGAAACGCAAAAGAATAATTCTTCCCCATGTCTCCTAGCGTGCAGCGTAAATAAGGTTCAACACCTGAAGTAAATAAACTGGATATTTTTATATGAGACTGGAAATGTTAGGAGATTTAACAGGTAAAAAAGGCAGCAATTATCTTAAAGTTTTGGAAACGGTATTTAATAATCAGCAGCACACACAGGAGCGTCTCCATAACTTAAAATATAAACAAAATCATAATTACAATGGTTATTTACGTCTGCTGCTTTAACTTGAGAAAAACCCAAAGTTCAGGCTCTCAGATAGTTAAATTATTTCATATGTGGCTACTATATTCAATAGATAAATATAGATATTCATCAATATTCATCTATTGATGAATATTTTTATTTTCATACCAATATCTCTGTTTATTTCCACTGTGAAGACATTTTGCGGTTGAGGACAATTAAATTCCACCGAAGCATTGCGAGGATTTTTCAGTCTGTAGGTTTCAGGTTTGCAGGTCTGTTTGGACGCCTCCGTTACGCAGATCTGACAGTCGACCCGTTTATCCACTTTCGTGATGATGAGATTTGTGTTAGAGTCAGAGGTCACATACATGGATCTTCCACCTGAAAAACAGAGACATAAAGAATCCGTTAAAGCATGCAGAATGGAAAATGTTGATTTCTTTCAAAATAACATTTCTGGTTGCTACGACAGAGATTAGGGACATGCCAGGAAAATGTTACAAGAATAAAGTTAAAATAATTGGACAATAAAATCATAATATGAGAAAAAATCCATAATATTACAAGAATAAAGACAAAATCACTGGAGAATATAAATACCAACGGGATTAATAAAGTTAATTAATGCTCTTTATTGTATTAGATCCGTCTATCTAATACAAGAATAAAGTCAAAATATGAGAATAAAATCAAAATATGAGAATAAAATTACAATATTACGAGAATAAAGTCTGAAGAATTTGAGAATAAAGTTGTAGCATGAGAAGTAATATTATGAGAATAAAGTAAAAAAAAAAAAATCGAGAATAAGATCAAAGCATGGGAATAAAATTACAATATGAGAATAATGTCGAAATAATACAAGAACAAAGTCATAAAATTATGAGAATAAAGTCAATATTATGACTATTCTCAGAGTATTATGAATTTAATCTTGCATTATTCCTACTTTATTCTCATTATTTTGACTATATTCTAATAATTTTGTTATTTTCTAGTACTCTGTCATAGGCTCCTTTATTAAATGTTGTTAAACTATCGTCTCACGTCTCGGTGCTGCTGTTGGACTGAACACGGTCCGGTCCGGTTCTCCTTCTTTGGACACTTCCACCGTCACAGCCGTGTTTCCAAACAGCTCCAGTTGATACGCTGACCCGTCTTTGCAATAACTGCTGGTTCTCATCTGTCCATCGATCCTCGTGGTTCTGACCGTGTACTGAATACCATCCTCACAATTCTCTGATGCAGGTTTTTCCTTCAGTCCAGGAAACCCTAAAGTTAAAACAGCTCTGTCTGGAACAGTAACGTCCCACGTTAGGGTTCTTTTGAAGCCTTTGAAGAGATCCGGATCCATTTCGGCCGAAGCCGGAGTGCAGGAAGTCTGAGTGCATTCTGAGAAAACAGAAAAGAAAAACGGATCAACACAGCTGAGCCAAAATAAGTTTCATAAAGATCTAGAGCAGGGTGGCAAACTCATTTTTGTTTTGGGCCAAATTAAGATCCTAAATGCTCCTAAAGGGCCGTTGGAGCCGGAATGTATTGATAAAACCCATTAAAATATTAATAAATTCTTAAAATTAAATAATGCTGAATATCTTTTCAGTCTTTCCAGAATTTCACGATTGTTTTTGTGATTTTTTTGCGATGAAATTCAAAGTGTTTGTGGTACTAATTCGGAAATATTTGCGCTTATTTATGACAGTAAATGTGACTTTTTATCTATATAAACTGTATTAGTGAAAAAATGTGGGGATTTGTTGATTTTGCATGAATTTCCACAATAATTCTGAATAAACTGAAGGGACTGATTGACATAATTTGGTAATAAACAGATAAAAACTGCATTGATTTGATTGATTACATTATATTTAAACACACTTAGTGTTTAGTCTAGAATCTAGAGGGCCACATAAGATGATACGGCGGGCCAGATTTGGCCCACGGGCCTGGAGTTTGGCACCTGTGATTTAGAGGGATTAAATTCTTACCTATTTTTGTTGTCATCTTCACGGTGAACACATCTTCAGGTTTCAGGCATCTGAACTCCAGAGGGAGTTTTTCTGCACTTTTTAGAGTCTTTTCTGTTGCGTGGCAGTCAGGACTGGCGCCGCTGGTGACACACACTTCACACTCATCCTTCCCAGGATCCCGGGTCAGAACCACAGTGGAAGTGGGACCAATAGTGACGGTCATTGCTCGCTCTTGTAAAGAGATACAAACAAATAAAAATTAGTTAATTAATGCTAATCACTTTGTAAGCTCTGCATAAAATAGGCTCCGGATTCATTAGACCGTTTTCTACTGTTTCACTGTTTCATTAAGCCTACACTGTAAAAACACAAAATCTATTATTGGTCTAGTTTCTAGTGCGAATATCTTAGTGCAGTTGAAATAAGACACACTAACTTAAAAGCAGCTTTTCAGCAAGATATAGAAGCTTGTTTTAAGTAAATAAATCTTTAATATTTATTTAAAAATACTTGTTCTATTGGCAGATAAATTAACTGCTTTGTCTTTCAGGTTTGCTAAGATATTTGCACTAGAAACTAGACCAAAAAATAGATTTTGTGCTTTTGCACTGCAGTAGTTTGGGTGACCCTCTGACCTTTAAATCTAAGTGGTTGTAATCTTGATTATGTGAATTATTCAGTTTTTCTTTCAAGCTGCTGAAATTATTTAATGTGAGGAAAATAAATCCTATGAATGCTGACGGCTACATGTAGAGCCACAACAATCACCAGCTAATCACCAAGTTTTCGCAAAGTTAGCCACATGCTAATCATCGAGTACAGTGATAACATTTTCCTATAACCAAATTATGTTCAACGTAGCACTATTTACAGTCTGACACTGAAAAATCTCAATTTGTATGGTTGAATAGGTCTACTGTATTGTTCTCAATGTGTATCCTCAAAACAAACGGGTAATTCTGGCGCTGGCAACACGCCACCCGTAGCCGCGCTGCTGCAGTGGAATAACTCCGTTAAATAAATTAAATCTGGAGATGTAGCAATGATTAATTTAGTGCATTGCGCCACAGCAAAGGGAAAAATAACGCAGATAAACTGTTAAACAACGACTCTTTTTTTCCCTCGCTCTGTGTGTCGGCTACGTTGCACAGAGAGCGAGGGAAACATTTCCCACACAAAGACCAGAACATTCAGTCTGTTCAAGTATTATATTTTTAGGCTTTATGTTTATTTTGCGATTATTAAAAAGTGATTGCCGTGATAAATTAGCTGCTATTAGCTGATCTAACACTGTGGTGGTTGATTAGCTTATTTAAATACCTGCTCAGCAAAAGCACCAACTCTGCCAGAGTTGGTGTTTAGGTCGCGTTTGTTTTTTATTTTGTAACTGAATCAAAACACAGAATTCCACATCACATCTACATGTTGTGATTGTCATAGTCAAGCTAGCATGACTGACCTGCTTCCCTCTCCACCGTTATTTTTATCTTTGACTTTTTATCTAGTTGTCTTAGTGTTGACAATTAATAGCTAGGCACTGAGTCCCTTTTTCATTTAAATATCAAGTGTACATTTAAGATTTAGAACGCTATATTAATAATTTAAAAGCTAGAACTAATGGTAGTCATCGTCGGCCAGCAGCTGTTGGAGACGGGATCTTACATGTGTGACGTCACGCTGCAAGGGATCCATAGGTCCATAAGGCAATGGGTCATTACTGGATACCGAAACTATTTTCCCCTAAGATCAGGTATTGAAAATCTGTAAAGAAGAGCTGGAACAGTTCTTACTCATTGGTGCAGCCAAGGCTTGAAACAGGACAGACTCCACCTGTGTGTTTGGTTTGGCTTCCAGGGACACAACGCCCTGATCGGACAGGTCCAGTTGTGTCTCGCTGCCACCCTCACAGTACTGAGCCGGGACTTCTTTGCTGGTTCCAGATGTGACCACTGAATACTGCCGTCCATCACTGCAAGGGTGCGGAGTCCTAGTCAGTCCGTTCCCCAGGACCTTCAGACTCACGAGGGTCTTTTCAGGCGCTTTCAGCTTCCAGATGAAGGTTCTGGAGAACTTCGACAGGAGGGACGACTGAACTTCTACCGTCGCTGGGTTGCAAGCATCTTTTGTACATTCTGTAAAGCGGTTTAGAAAGAGGCGAAAGGCATGCTGGTTAAACTCGCAAACTTGTTAAATTGTGGTGCTGGAACAGCAACAATTATTTTAGTAGTGGATTGTTCTGACAATCAATCAAATGAAAAAGTAGCACATTCACTGATTTTTCATTTAACCGCTTAAGAATTTTAATACAATATTAGAAATGCATTAAAAGATGATAATAATTGAATTCGTTTATCAAGTAATAATATAAACTTTTTTTTAATATCGCAGCATTCCTTTGATAAATCTGAACCGTGTGGAGCTAAACCTTTGCCACTTGAGGAGTTTTGACTAAAATGTATTTAGAACCAAATGTGTTTTTATCTTAAATGCAAAATGTACATCTAGTTTGTACAGTTTTGATTTAATTACTGCTCTGAATGTTGTTGTTTTTTTCTCCAAATGGTCATTTTAAGATTCTTTAAACTCTAGTTAATGATTAATCAATCACTAAATTAGTTGATGATTTCAATGGAAAAATCCTGCAAAAAAGTGGAATTTATTCCAAGATAAAAACATTCCTGATATTCTTTTTGGTAAAGTTCACAATAGTTTCTCACTTTTACATAAGCAGCGATAACATTATAATCTCCTCTTCCTGTTGACTGAAATTTCACACCATTTAGTTTTGTGTTTTCTTTTTTATTATTTGCATAAGCCTTAGTCCAGCAATAATCAAAATACTTGCACAAATCTATTTCTGCACAAACCTCTTCTTAAAGTATTAAAAAGGACATAATTTAAATCAAAACCCACAGAACAAATAAATTAATGCACTCTGGGATTAAATTGTGCTTAAACTTACCAATTAAACTGGTGATTGTCACATTGTACGACTGTTCGACGGGTTGGGGGCATTTAAACAGCAGCTTCACCTCCTTTTGAGGCTCCAATTTAAGAGAAAGTTGGCAGGAAGTCTGACTGTCATTAACGCCACTGACGGTGCAGACGGTGCAATCAGGCAGCTGGCTGGAAATGGTGACATCTGAACCTTTATTTGGCTTCACCGTGGTTTGAAAGGACTCTGAGGAAAACATTACAGAAACTGATTGAAAACATATTTAGATAAATCCCACAAAATCTAAAAACATAATTGCTAAAAGAGATAAAAACCAAAACGTTCCACAAGCATCAGTGAGCATGTCCAATGCTGCAGTTCATGACAGAGCGATTAGAAACAGACTGAACAAGTATTTCTTGTTTGGTAGAGTTACCTGATAGGTGGGGTAATTGATTCATGTATATCTGGTTACAACCCAAATAGTAAACATTTTAAACCATAACCCATTAACTTTAGATACGTTAACTTCGTGTTTTATTTCTTTTCTTTTCCATTCACAATCATGCATTTAGACATTTGTTTTTAGAGACAGTGATTACGCTCGACTGACTTTCCTGTTTGGACCTCTGAGTCAGAAAGATAAACTCACATCAACCTTGACATTGTGAAACTCAATGTTTCAAAATTATAGACAATTAGACAATTATTATAATGGTAAGAATGGATTTAGTGGCTCAAGGATACAATATTGAAAAAGAAAATAGAGGTATAGGGTGTTGATTGACAGCGCTAAGACCCTCCTCTTCTTGGCTCTGATTGGTTGTTTTTGGTTGGTGCATTTTTTTGAAACAGCAATAGCAGCTCAGGGAGGAGATTGCTGTTCTCACAGATGATCTGTTTCATAACATATTATCACAACATGGTGACAGTTTTAACAAATATGTAAAAAACTTTTTTTTTTATAAAGGCTACATGCTGCAGCTTTAATTAGTAACAACACTTATAATAGCAGTAATTAATAATTCATTTTATTTGTTGTTTCTGTTGTCTTGCTTATTTTGGATGTTATTTAAAACGTCTTCCAGTTTCAGTGTTAAATGTTGATTAAAATTTGAAGTTTATTGATATTTGAGAATGAGTTCTTGCATTGTTATGCCATTACCATTATGTTACACGGAGACAGTCTCAAAACAATAATATCGTTTATCACAATAACTTCTGGGACAATTCGCAGCAAAATACGTTATCGTGACAGGCCTACTCAGCAACCATATCACTCCAGACCGTTTATTCATCTCCTGCACCATCTTACCATCACTAAAACAACATTCTTAATCACCTCCCCTTAATGCAAACACCGGCCACTAACTCAGAGGGGGCAATCCACCATTTATTGGTTAAAACTCATTTCCTGAGGCTAAAAAGGAGCTGACGAAGATTCAGACTCAGCTACATGAGAAACTGATAGTCATCCAGGAAATGACTGCTTCACCTTATTGCTGGTGACACATGAGCAAACACTGTTGCCAGGCACACCTATCCAACCGACAGAAACGATAAACCAGATCGAATTAATTAGAGTAAATCATGAGTCATAGTAAACAAAATAATTAATTTCATTTCTATTTGGAAACCTACATCTATAGTTTTGCACCAAGCAGATTGTTAAGCATCCATCTGGTCTATACTTTGTGGCCTATAACCCACAGGAACTGAGTAACATTCCTCTTCGATCGGCTTTGTGTTGACATGACCGCATTGCATCACACACAAAAACCTATCGGCTGCACAGCTATCGCTTGTTCTTCCACATCCTAGAGGCATCAATCTAGATTTCCAGACTGGTGAAGTTTCCTCAACCAGCTTGGTGGTCAGCATTATCTTTTTGACTTGAACCAGAAATGTGATAACAGGACTGAGATAGAAGATTATCTATAAAACATTAGTTTTGTAATATTTTTGAAGAGTTTACTGAAAGCAGGTTGGAGTTGTGCTTTACAGAAATGCTGCAGTGGTTTTAGAGGAGGATCCAAACAAGACTTTCCCTTGTCTTGTTTGGGAAAGTCTTGTTTGGACTTTCCCAAACAAGACTTGGGAAAGTCTTGTTTCCCAAGTCTTGGGAAACAAGACTTGTTTCCCATGCAAACATGAAAACTTTCATTCCAGACATTTTACAGTTTTGTTGGAAATTTTGTCCATTACAAAAACAGAAAAAAACAGAGAATGTATCGCTTCACTGGAAAAACACAAGTATTTTTTGTATCATTTTTATCTTACAAAAAGACTTTTCGGCAAAAATATATGAGCTTGTTTTAAGTCAATAATTCCTTAATATTGATGAAGAATAACTAGTTCCTCTGGTGAATTATTACACTTACAACAAGACATTTTTCCCAGGTTAAAAGTGAAACAGTCTTACATTAAATCTTGTACTTCTATCAATATTAATGAATTATTGACTTAGAATATCTAGTTGAAAAGTTACTTGCGAGTTAGTTTTGTTCTATTTCAAGATATTTGCCCTATAACTAAACCAAACAGATCTGAACAGGACAACACCACAAAGGAGAAACACAGCTTTCTGTTAGCAATGCAGGAGTCAGGACCTTTTAGCAGTAAACAACGGTAAATATTTGATCATTTTTATCTATAAATCATTGAAATAATCATAAAGCGCCTCGACAGAGCTAAGTGCAGTTCCTAGAAAGACAACAGAGTTTAAATCCAAACACTGGGTGTAATAAAACACCCACCAGAATCATACTTCAGCAGATTGTCGGTCAATCATTAATGAATGAAGTCATGCCTGCAGGAAGGAGGCTCCATTAACGCCTCAAAGCTTTTGAAAACAGAAAGCTAAATATAAGAGCTGAGCAGCTCGGCTCACACTTATGTTATGTTGTCCTCTTCTTAAGTTATTCCCATCATAAATGAGGATGCATTAATGTTCTATTTCAGCCATAAAGTGATTCAAGCTGCTCATCTCCAGTGAAAGTGACCCTAAAAGGTGAAACTAAGCAAAGTGGTGAAGTTAGCATCCGATTTGAACCTGAATAAATTACTGAATTTATCAAATTTAGCAAACATTTGATCCACTAATGAATACATACTATATAAATTACAGTTATCTGATTGGTAGTTTAGAAAAAAAATCAAAAAGCTGATTTCTTTTAGCCTGAAATCACCTTACATGACAATCTTCACAAAAGCAGCTTTACATTATTCACACAGGATATAAAACAGTGCGTTATTTCATAAAAATTAATAGAATAACACTTTTACAAATGCCCATTTATATCCTCTATAATCTGCCATTAATTTAGAAAAATTATGTTAATATTTGGACTATTAAAGTGGTCTAATGTTCAGTCTGGATGGATAATAAAAGGCTTAAAATGTCTACATTTGTTGGTATTTTAAGACCTGATCGAAGGTATTAAAAATCACAAACTGGATTTTATATAATCTGTCATATATGTGGAATGATTTTGTCTAGAATGGTGGTTTATTTTTTCAAGATTGACTCCATCTAAAGTAATGTCAGAGCAGAAAAAGCCTTTTAATCATCATAAACTTTAAAAGTTACAATCTATATCTTGTCAGTTGTGTAAAATTAATTGTGTAAAGGTTGTGTCTGGTTTAGTTTTTAAAGCCAGACCTAATGTAAAATGATTTCAGGCCAAAATTAAAGTTTTACAGTTATACTGTTTACAGTATTTTATTGAACCCTGTCAAACATTATTAAATGAGTTGGAATAGCCCTTTAGTCGCATATCATGCTGTGAATCAAACACGAACTTCAGCGTCATGAATGAAGGTTTGTCTGTTTTGTAGCGCATATATTATATTTTACACATTTTAACCCTCTTAAACATTAACATATGACGTTAAACACGAACACGAGTCGGTAACTAATTAATATTTCCAGCTGCCAGATGTTTTTTCCCTCACCTGATAAGTCCACAGATGACACAAATAACAGCGCCAGGAGAGCGCATGCTCCACAAAAACGCATATTGACCATATGGAAATCCTTCCGATTAAAAATAAGGATAAAACATTTAAAAAGAAACAAATCCAGACTCGCTTTTCAGACAAGCAAATGCATTATTTTACGGTCACTTTCCAACCGCAGCGGAGGCGCTGACAGCTACTTCCTGCTCCAGGTTTCTTGCGCAGGAGCGGAGGGCGTGGCCCCACAGGTGGGATACCTGTCCCAACTTGACGCCGTGAGGATCCTGTCCAACCGCTGAGCAAAAAAACAAAAAGGAAAAAGAAAAAAACCCACGGGAGACTCTCTCCACCCGTGGGATGAGAGTTAAAGTCGTGTGCAGTGAGTGTGGCACAATGGGCGCCCTATTTATAAGCAGCCAAACATGCCAACAGATGGCTGGCATGAGGCCGTGGATCCCCAACATGACGCGTGGGACAGGCGTGGACGCTCCGGAATAAGTTCAGGGTGTTTATTTATTTAATTGTGTTAGAATATTACAGGAAAACGACTCCACACAGCGTTGCAGAGAGCTTATAAAGGAGGCAGTATCTGTTGAAACAGGCAAATGAGTAAGGAAAAGAAGTTCTCATGCAAAAATGAATGCGTGCTTGGTGAGGTGGATTATTTTTTTCTCACAGTGCAGTGACAGTAAATGTGTGATTTCCTTTGGAGGCCTAACACTCCCAGAGCAGCAGAGGCTTGCTCCTGCCGCCACATGCCTCACAACGCAGACATTCCTGCTCAGAAACGTACCTGAGGGCTGGACCACTTTCAGACACACTGGGTTGCTTTTTATCTCTCACTTTGAATTTGCATTCAAATTCAACACAGTTAAAGCCTCTTAATCCAGTTTTAAATGTCAAATTAACACAACAGCTCAAAAAGAGTCAAAGTTTCACTACATGTTTTAAGTTCCAGTGTTTTAATGTGTTTACATTAAAACATACAAATGGGCCTTTTTGGTGGAACCAGTCTGACGGCATGCAGAGAGGGCGTTGTGCTGCTGTTTCTCCTCTTAACAAGAGGCCTTCAGAGAAGAGTCAGCAGCTGTCAAACTTCCCCTCCCGACCCATGAAACTGATCCCGAACCGCCACACATGTTGCTGCTGCCGCTGCTGGGGCTTTCAGGGCCGCGTTTTGTTTGCTGGAGGGAGAATTATAACCTCTGACAGTTACTGGGAAGCACTGGGAAGTGTGGCAGACCCATGAGAAATGAGAATATATGAATAAGAACTAATTAAAAAACAACATTTTTGACATGAGAACCATCTGGACTGTTAGATTAAAGTCAGAATCACTAAATCTACTGTAGCAGCTTGTATTTATTAAAGAAAAAATATTTGGTTACGGTGAAGATTTGGACAGTCCACATGGAGGCAGTAACACATTAGTTCAGAGAAAATGTTTTCATGTTCAGTATTTTACATGTGCAGACCAGCTGCAGAGAATCACAAAGGATTATTTCCTGTTTGTAACTAAAGGTTGATCAATTACACCAGAATTTATTAAAGTTTATTTAAATTTGTTTATAAATCCACTTCACAACAGACCAGGTCCAGATCAGATGTAGAAAATCCAGCTTGGCTCAAATTCAGTTCAAATTAGTTCAATTCATTTAATTAAAATCAATTGATTCCCAGGATCCAATTGCATGTTTTTAAGTTTAAGTTTACATTTACTCTGGACTCTTTTATAGATTTATGTTCACATACGTATCTGTTTTTTATTTCATTTGGATGGATGGACGGACGGACGGACGGACGGACGGACTTTTAAACTCAGTGTTTTCTGTGGGTTCTCCTGGAGGTCTCATGTTTCTCTCCACTGTCGCCTCATGCTTGCTCA